>CAAKMY010122896.1:248-27334 GCA_901111285.1 Corrigiola litoralis | reverse complement strand
CCTTGGCTAGCCATATAACCTCAACAAAACCTTTTCCCTTAGCCTTGGCTAACTATGCCATGGCCTTGCCAAGGTATGCCATGGCCTTGCCAGCCCATGGCATGGCCTTGCCAAGGTATGCCAATCCTTGGCCATGCCAACCCATGCCATGGCCTTGCCATATATGCCGGGGTTTTTTTTACGAAAAATGTACGCAAAAATCTCGTTTCGGGCCCCGAAACGGAATCAGACGAAAATTGACAAGAGGCATCATAGACATATATAATGAAGTATATAAGAAGAAATCTGGCAAAAAGTAGCTTAGACATAGCTTAAACCATTGATTTTGTCCATTATGCACATGTTCAAATCGAGCGCAAATCACAACGTATAACTATAGAGACGGAGGAATGACATAGCCATATGCTACAATTATACTCCAAAAATCTCATTTCGAACTCCGAAACGGAATCGGACGATAATTGCAGGAGCAATCCTAGACATGTATAATGAAGAATCAAAAAAAAAGTTTGGCAAAAAGTAGCCTTGGCAAAGCCCAAACCATCGATTTTGTCCATTATGCACATGTTCGAATCGAGCGCAAAATACACGGTAAAACTGTCAAGACGGAAGAATGGCATTTTCATATGCTACGATTATACTCCAATATAGATTTGGAGCATATTTGATCATTTTCACGATATTTTCGGAAAACTAAAAAATCGACCAAAATGGCGGTTTTTGTGGACTATAACCCACGCAAAAATCTTGTTTCGGGCCTCGAAATGGAATCAGACAAAAATTGACAAGTGGCATCCTAGACATATATAATGAAGAATGGAAGAAGAAATCTGGCAAAAAGTAGCTTAGACATAGCTTAAACCATTGATTTTGTCCATTATGCACATGCTCCAATCGAGCGCAAATCACAACGTATAACTATAGAGACGGAGGAATGACATAGCCATATGCTACAATTATACTCCAACATACCCTATGAGCATGTTTGGACAATTTCAGAACATTTCCGTAAAAAAAAACATCGACCAAAAAAGCCACTTTTTTGTGGACTATAACCCATTCAAAAATCTCATTTCGAACCCAGAAACAGAATCGGACGATAATTGGCAGGAGAAATCCTAGACATGTATAATGAAGAATAAAAAAAAGTTTGGCAAAAAGTAGCCTTGGCAAAGCCCAAATCATCGATTTTGTCCATTATGCACATGTTCGAATCAAGCGCAAAATACACGGTGAAACTGTCAAGACGGAAGAATGACATTGTCATATGCTACGATTATACTCCAATATAGACTTGGAGCATATTTGGTCATTTTCACAATGTTTTCCGGAAAACTAAAAAATCGACCAAAATGGCGGTTTTCGTAGACTGTAACCCACGCAAAAATCTTGTTTCAGGCACTACAATGGAATCAGACGAAAATTTACAGGAGGCATCCTAGACATATATAATGAATAATGAAAGAAGAAATCTGGCAAAAAGTAGCCTAAACATGGCTTAAACCATTGATTTTGTCCATTATGCACACTCGAATCGAGCACAAATCACACCGTAAAACTATCAAGACGGAGGAATGCCATTGCTATTTGCCACAATTATATTTTAATATACCCGATGATCATATTTGGTCACTTTCATAACATTTTCGGAAAATTAAAAAATCAACCAAAAATGGCGGTTTTTGTGGACTATAACCCACACAAAAATCTGGTTTCGCGCCCCAGAATGGAATCAGACGAAAATTTACATTAGGCATCCTAGACATATATAATAAAGAATGGGGGGCAAATCTGGCAAAAAGTAGCCTAAACATAGCTTAAATCATTGATTTTGTCCATTATGCATAATCTAATCGAGCGCAAATCACACCGTAAAACTATTAAGATGGAGGAATGACATTGCTATATGCCACAATTATGCTCTAATATACCCTACGATCATATTTGGTCACTTTGGGAACATTTTACGGAAAATAAAAAACCGACCCAAAAAGGCGGTTTTTGTGGACTATAACCCACGCAAAAATCTGGATTTGGGCCCCGGATTGGAATCAAATGAAAATTTACATGAGACATCATAGACATATATAATGAAGAATGGAAGAAGAAATCTGGCAAAAAGTAGCCTAGACATAGCTTAAATCATCGAGCGTAAATCACACCGTAAAACTATTAAGACAGAGTAATGACATTGTTATATGCCACAATTATGCTCTAATATACACTATGATCAAATTTGGTCACTTTGGGAATATTTTACGGAAAATAAAAAACCGACCCAAAATGGCGGTTTTTGTGGACTATAACCCACGCAAAAATCAGGATTTGGGCCCCGGAATGGAATCAAACGAAAATTTACCGGAGGCATCCTAGACATATAATGAAGAATGGAAGAAGCAATATGGCAAAAAGTAGCCTAGAAATAGCTTAAATCATTGATTTTTTCCATTATGCACATTCTAATCGAGCGTAAATCACACCGTAAAACTATTAAGACAGAGTAATGACATTGCTGTATGCCACAATTATGCTCTAATATACCCTATGATCATATTTGGTCATATTGGGAACATTTTACGGAAAATAAAAAATCGATCCAAAACGGCGGTTTTTGTAGACTATAAGTCTATAACCCACGCAAAAATCTTGTTTCGGGCCCCGTAATGGAATCAGACGAAAATTTACAGGAGGCATCCTTGACATATATAATGAAGAATGGAAGAAGAAATCTTGCAAAAAGTAGCCTAAACATAGCTTAAACCATTGATTTTGTCCATTATGCACATTCGAATCGATCACAAATCACACCGTAAAACTATCAAGATGGAGGAATGCCATTGTTATATGCCACAATTATACTTTAATATACCCGATGATCATATTTGGTCACTTTCAGAACATTTTCGGAAAATTAAAAAATCAACCAAAAATGGCGGTTTTTGTGGACTATAACCCACACAAAAATCTGGTTTCGGGCCCCAGAATGGAATCAGACGAAATTTTACAGGAGGCATCCTAGATATATATAAAAAAGAATGGGGGAAAAAATCTGGCAAAAAGTAGCCTAGACATAGCTTAAATCATAGATTTTGTCCATTATGCACAATCTAATCGATCGTGCAAATCACACCGTAAAACTATTAAGACGGAGGAATGACATTGCTATATACCACAATTATGCTCTAATATACCCTACGATCATATTTGGTCACTTTAGGAACATTTTACAGAAAATAAAAAACCGACCCAAAATGGCGGTTTTTGTGGACTATAACCCACGCAAAAATCTGGATTTGGGCCCCGGAATGGAATCAAACGAAAATTTACAGGAGGCATCCTAGACATATATAATGAAGAATGGAAGAAGAAATATGGAAAAAAGTAGCCTAGACATAGCTTAAATCATTGGTTGTTTCCATTATGCACACTCTAATCGAGCGTAAATCACACCGTAAAACTATTAAGACAGAGTAATGACATTGCTATATGCCACAATTATGCTCTAATATACCCTATGATCATATTTGGTCACTTTGGGAGCATTTTACGGAAAAGAAAAAATCAACCCAAAATGGCGGTTTTGGTAGACTATAACCCACGCAAAAATCTGGTATGAAATCGGACGAAATTTTACAAGACTCAACCTAGACATATATAATGAAGATTGGAAGAAAAAATCTGACAAAAAGTAGCCTAGACATAGCTTAAATCATTGATTTTGTCCATTATGCACACTCTAATCGAGCGCAAATCACACCGTAAAACTATTAAGACGGAGGAATGACATTGCTATTTGCCACAATTATGCTCTAATATACCCTATGATCATATTTGGTCACTATCGGAACATTTTAGGGAAAATAAAAAATCGACCCAAAATGGCGGTTTTTGTGGACTATAACCCACGCAAAAATCTGGTTTTGGGCCCCGGAATGGAATAAGACGAAAATTTACAGGAGGCATCCTACACATATATAATGAAGAATGGAAGAATAAATCTGGCAAAAAGTAGCTTAGACATAACTTAAACCATTAATTTTATCCATTATGCACATGCTCAAATCGAGCGCGAATCACAACGTATAACTATAGAGACTGAGGAATGACATAGCCATATGCTACAAATATACTCCAATATACCCTATGAGCATGTTTGGTCACTTTCAGAACATTTTCCGTAAACAAAAACATCGACAAAAAAAGCCACTTTTTGTGGACTATAACCCATTCAAAAATCTCATTTCGAACCCAGAAACGGAATCGAACGATAATTGGCAGGAGAAATCCTATACATGTATAATGAAGAATAAAAAAAAAGTTTGGGAAAAAGTAGCCTTGGCAAAGCCCAAATCATCGATTTTGTTCATTATGCACATGTTTGAATCGAGCGCAAAATACACGGTAAAACTGTCAAGACGAAAGAATGACATTGTCATATGCTACGATTATACTCCAATATAGACTTGGAGCATATTTGGTCATTTTCACAATGTTTTCTAGAAAACTAAAAAATCGAACAAAATGGCGGTTTTTCTAGACTATAACCCACGCAAAAATCTTGTTTCGGGCCCCGTAATGGAATCAGACGAAAATTTACAGGAGGCATCCTAGACATATATAATGAAGAATGGAAGAAGAAATCTGGCAAAAAGTAGCCTAAACATAGCTTAAACCATTGATTTTGTCCATTATGCACATTTGAATCGAGCACAAATCACACCGTAAAACTATCAAGACGGAGGAATGCCATTGCTATATGCCACAATTATACTTTAATATACCCGATGATCATATTTGGTCACTTTCAGAACATTTTCGGAAAATTAAAAACTCAACCAAAAATGGCGGTTTTTGTGGACTATAACCCACACAAAAATCTGGTTTCGGGCCCCAGAATGGAATCAGACGAAAATTTACAGGAGGCATCCTAGACAAATATAATAAAGAATGGGGGGAAAAATCTGGCAAAAAGTAGCCTAGACATAGCTTAAATCATTGATTTTGTCCATTATGCACAATCTAATAGAGCGCAAATCACACCGTAAAACTATTAAGACGGAGGAATGACATTGCTATATGCCACAATTATACTCTAATATACCCTACGATCATATTTGGTCACTTTAGGAACATTTTACGGAAAATAAAAAACCGACCCAAAATGGCGGTTTTTGTGGATTATAACCCACGCAAAAATCAGGATTTGGGCCCCGGAATGGAATCAAACGAAAATTTACAGGAGGCATCATAGACATATATAATGAAGAATGGAAGAAGAAATCTGGCAAAAAGTAGCCTAGACATAGCTTAAATCATTGATTTTTTCCATTATGCACACTCTAATCGAGCGTAAATCACACCGTAAAACTATTAAGACAGAGTAATGACATTGCTATATGCCACAATTATGCTCTAATATACCCTATGATCATATTTGGTCACTTTGGGAACATTTTACGGAAAATAAAAAACCGATCCAAAATGGCGGTTTTTGTGGACTATAACCCACGCAAAAATCTGGATTCGGGCCCCGGAATGGAATCAAACGAAAATTTACAGGAGGCATCCTAGACATATATAATGAAGAATGGAAGAAGAAATCTGGCAAAAAGTAGCCTAGACATAGCTTAAATCATTGATTTTGTCCATTATGCACATGCTCAAATCGAGCATAAATCACACCGTAAAACTATTAAGACAGAGTAATGACATTGCTATATGCCACAGTTAGCGGTTTTTGTGGACTATAACCCACGCAAAAATCTGGAATGAAATCAGACGAAACTTTACAAGAGTCAACCTAGACATATATAATGAAGAATGGAAGAAGAAATCTGACAAAAAGTAGCCTAGACATAGCTTAAATCATTGATTTTGTCCATTATGCACACTCTAATCGAGCGCAAATCACACCGTAAAACTATTAAGACCAATTATGCTCTAGTATACCCTATGATCATATTTGGTCACTATCGGAACATTTTAGGGAAAATAAAAAATCGACCCAAAATGGCGGTTTTTGTGGACTATAACCCACGCAAAAATCTGGTTTTGGGCCCCGGAATGGAATCAGACGAAAATTTACAGGAGACATCCTAAACATATATAATGAAGAATGGAAGAAGAAATCTTGCAAAAAGTAGCCTAAACATAGCTTAAACCATTGATTTTGTCCATTACGCACATGCTCAAATCGAGCGCAAATCACATCGTAAAACTATAAAGCCGGAGGAATGACATTGATATATGCCACAATTATACTTTAATATACCTATGAACATATTTGGTCACTTTCGTAACATTTTCCGGAAAAATAAAAATTGACCCAAAAATGCGGCTTTGTAGACTATAATAATGTACTTTTGTTGCATTTTTTGGCAAACGCAACATGATATGTCAGTATTGCATGATGTTTGCTATCTAGGCTCCCCCGTAAGAAAATAGTAATTACGTATGTGAACATTTAAATCCTACACATTCAGATTCATACAAATCCTACACATTCAGATTAAAATCCTACACATTCAGATTCTGATATTTTTTTTTTCATTTGAAACTTTAAGTTGGTTTCTTATAAAAAGGAAAACTATGATAATTTCTAATTTTGAGCTTTTAATAGCCTAAAAGTACGGGGTAATATATTGATAATACCGTCTTGGCTTAGTGGTAAAAACTAGGTACAACATGTAAATCTATCCTCCTTGCCTACTGCTAGTACTCCCTCCGTCCCACTCATTTCCCCCATTTGCTTTTTGACACCGTTTGAGTAGCACTTTGACCATTAAAAACTCAAAAAATAATTTTTTTAGAAAAATATAAATATTTAATATTGAGATTTGTCTTGAATAATGCTTTCACATGATATAATTTTTATAATTATATATATTGAGATATTAATTGTCAAAATACCACCTCGGCATATGTATATGATAAAGTAAATGGGGGCAATTCACTGAGACGGAGGTAGTATTTGTTTTGTGTCTATCAATCAAGTCTTCCCTTTTTCTCTATCTTAATATTCAAGTCAATTACACTAGATCTTATTACCGGACCACAGTAAAATTTCCAATCCGTTCATCGTATTTATAACATTCTTAATTCTCAACACTGACCCTTAATAAGGAAAAAAGAAATTTTGAAATAACGTTTACACTTCAATAAATATCAAAACAAACGTAAAACTCGACTCTTATCTCCGACTTTGTGCAATCAAGTTTGCCAATTAAAAAAATAAAAAAATAAAGCAACAAAAAATAAACAAAAAGATAAAATAAAAATGAAATCATGAAGTCCACGTAAGCCAGTTGAACTAAACTAAACAGAGAGACTTAAAACACTTCGACAAAAAAAAACAAGAAACGACATCGTGTCGGGAGAACAAAACATGGAGGTAGTGATCGACGAGAAAGAAGTAAAGGCGGCAGGTGCAGAGGCCTTGCCAGATGGACGGCTAGGATTGCGTATCCGCGGCTGGGAAATCGAGTCATCCAACCGTTCATGTCTCACCTCCCTCCAATACCAACTGTACTCAATTTCCCCTCCATTTTATTTTTTATTTTTATTGTTACTGTCTATTTGTTGTTGCTTCTATTGCGGATGTCAGCTAGCTTAGTTGGTAAAGTCGTTACGAGACCTCGGGTTTTGGTCCAATCATTTAGACTGCCTGGCTAAGCATTTAAGTTAAAATTAGACATGCATAAAGTGGTCACTTTTTGGATGTTAGCTAGCTTAGTTTGTAAAGTCGTTACGAGGTTAGGGCCCACGACCTCGGGGTTTGGGTTTATTTATTTTTACTGCCTGGATAAGCATAAAGTGTTGGGTTTGACGGTTTTTTTTACGTTAAAATTAGACGGGCATAAAGTGGTCGCTTTTTGGATGTTAGCTAGCTCAGTTTGTAAAGCCGTTACGAGGTTAGGGCCCACGACCTCGGGGTTTGGGTCTAATTATTTTAACTGCCTGGAGAAGCATAAAGTGTTGGATTTTGACGGTATATTTTTATGTTAAAATTAGACGGGCATTCAGTGGTCATTTTTCGGATGTTAGCTAGCTCAGTTGGTAAAGTCGTTACGAGGTTAGGGCCCACGATGTTGGGTTTTGACTGTGAAACTGTCTATTTTTTTTAGATAAAATTAGATTGTTCTAAAATGGTCAATTTGGCTTAAGGTGGTCATTTTTTTTAGTGTTGGTGACCGTCTTGACTCAATTTGTGACTATATCTATTTTTAAGTTAAAAGATTTTGCGAGGTTAGAGGTCACGACCTTGGGTTTGGGTCCAATCATTTTAGACTGCCTGGCTATGCACAATGCTATGTGACGGTCATAATGCGATCATTGTTTGGCTTGAAGTGATCACGTTTCTTGTAGTGTTGATATAAAGTGAGTAACATTAACTCTTTTTGTGACTACGTTGGGTTTTAAGTTAGAAATAGACCGTCTATTTAAATAATTTGTGGAAAGGCATGTATTACTCTTGTCGACTGTTAGGGGCTATAGGCCGCGTTTGTTGGTGCTATGTTATTTTCACACGGAGTATTCGAGGATGTAAGGTGGAGACTTCATTGGCACTTGAAACTTGAAAGTCTTCTAGCTGCCACGGGTGTTCAGTAGGGGCGTATCACACTACCGCAAATTTATAACAGTTGGTAGAAAAAGGTAGAAAAGTGGTATAGTAGGGTAGAAAAAATAGAAAATTATACCCATATTTAAATATTGGATGTGTTTCTGGTGCTGGGGTGTTGTGCCATTAAAGCGACTTTAATTTTGCCTCGTGTAACCCTTTGCGCTTCTTTTGTCATGAAGATTATAAATTGTTAATGCATTTCGACTCAAGAGTCAGTACCAAATAATGTGTCTATGTTATTGCAACGTAGGGGTTAGGTTGACTAGACTTGAGCCTTTTTTGTTGGCAACAGAGTAATGTTGTTGTTATTAGAGTGGAGGAGGTATGGGTGTTGCGAGTTCACTGAATGGGGAAAATGCATGGGTGTTGGAATGTCAACGGCTCAATTTGGTTGGCCCTTGCAAACGGTTCAGTTTGGTTGGAGAAAAGTGCTTTATTTTAATTATTTGAAAGTGAGGAGAAAAGGAGATAGTCATAGCTGCAGACTAATGTCTTTTTAATAGAAAGCTTTTCCTGTTGTTTGAGGTTTTATGTAAGTGCAAATGTACCATTCTTCATGGGCCTAGACATGGATTTGGATAGAGCATCTTATTGCTGCCAAATTAGACGTTTGAGTTTAAACCTTTTCTTTGCTATTCTCAGTAAGGGTTTTAGAAACTATAATTTGTTTTGTGCCCCTACTGGTTTTTGGCGGACCTAAGCGCTAGCTGGAGCTACTTAGAAAGAAATAGAGGATAACTCAGGATGCTAACAGGTAGCCCTACCTCTATGCAAATGTTGCATTTAGCCAATGTGACTTACTACTTTCTATGAAGCTCTTGTGCTCCTCACATAAGGTTGACGGGGAGAAAGTGTTTGCAACTTAACTAGTTCATTTTAAGGGAGGGTTGTATGCCCAGTTTTGTGTATTTGTAGTGATAGTCTTTTGACATTGCATTGTTACACGCATTTGAAGCCCGTTTTGGTAAAGTATTTATTTAGGAGCCCTCCTTCGTTAAGGTTTGGTGTCTTGGTTTGCCTTTTTGTTTGCATTTACTATTAGATAGAATTGTGCTTCTATCATTTAGTTCATATGAATGTTTTGTCTCTAAATTTGGTGGGTTGCTCCTAGGCCTTTAAATACCCTTTTATAAGAAATTAGATTGAAACAGTTAGAATCTGGACAAGCTGAGCACAGCTCTGTGTGTGGCCATGCATGAGGTCATAGATAGGTCTTGCCAGTTTTCATCAATTCGGTTCCTCGTGTTCACAATTCCACTCGAGACATTTTTAGTGTGTATTTAGTTGGCCTGTCTCTCTTATCTTCTTCATTGGCTCAATTTGCTTTTACCTTTCCATATTGGCTGCCATCTTTTGTTCAGACATGACCCTCAAATCGTATGGTGAACAGAAGTGCTCAATTGTTCTCTTATTAGTAGCTGGAAGACAGAAGTATGACTAAAATAACATCTGTAATCAATACGTGTCACAAAATTGAAGTGCGATTGTCTTACTTTTAGCATTGTTCATTCAACTTGAACGTACAGCCCCTTCCTTCTTGTTACTTATTGTCAGATAATGCCCTTTTGGAAAATATCTATTTTACACAGACTGCTATATAGTTATGTCGCTTTATGCATGACACTTCCTCCCGTTGCCTTATATGATATTTACCTATACCTATTTTGTGTGATTGCAGCTGGGAAGAAAAACTTCAGACATCTCACTTGCCAGAAATGGTCTTTGGGACCAGTTCTTTAACTCTTAAGCATGTAGCTAGCGGCACTAAAATTCATTTCAATGCATTTGATGCTTTAACTGGCTGGAAGCTAGCAGCTTTGCCACCTGTTGAAGTTCCTGCTGCTGCTAAATGGAAGTTCAGAAGGTTAGTTGAATAGTAAAAGAAAGGATCACTTGTTTTATTTAGCGTCCACATCATACATTGCTATGTGAATGAACAATCGTTGCTACCCATCCAAAATTTTGCAAGTTGTTGATTACATTTTCTTTGAATTGATTTCATTTACCGGGTTGAGATCCAGTAGTGAGTACTCATTAGTATGGCACATGTTCAGACAATATCTTCATCTTTATGTTTCTTCTACTTCCACACTCTCTTGGCTGGAGACGGTTGTCCGAGTTTAATTTAGCACCTTATATATTGATCTTGGTCCTTCTCTTTTCAATATGTCTCTCCTATAAACATGGGAGTATTAATCATTCAAACAACGGTGCAGAAACAGGGCTCGTCCATCAAAATAATCTATTAACATCTTCTGCACCAACCATACTTCAATCTAGCAAAAAGCTCTGGCTTTTCTAACCCACAAGCGAATAGAAAATTAGATTGTTCCTAAAATTACTTTCATTTTTCATCCATCACGAACACTTATGTCACTGCCAAAGAAATTTTTTTCTCCTCATCCCTCCCAAAACTTAGCTCACTTTTCCAGTAAATGTTGCGTAATTTGACTGTATAGCTAAGTTATCACTCTTGGTACACCATGAACAGAGTACAGAGGCTACCTTAAAGTGCAGAAACTCAAAAAGTGATTCTTGATGTCTTTATCTTAGGTTAAGAAAATTGCTCTAGTTGCCTGTGGATGTGCTACATGTCAGTAAGCTGTTGTCAGGCAAAAACCCTTATAGTAGGGAACAAGGTAGGTTGCACTGAAACTCCAAGGCTATGCCGTTCCCGTCCCTATTCCCGTACCGGAAACAGGTATGTAGGTCGATTTTTCCGGCTGTTACGTCTCTATTTAGGTAGAATGCCATCACCTATTTTTACTAAGACATCGTATAGACCCCTTTCTCAATTCTAAATTCCAAGTACAAAGGGAAGATTTTCCCATGTCGTGTCAGGAAACACGGAAAGACTAGGAGACTTGGTTTTAAGCTAACACAAGAGTGCATGAGGTCAAAGTAGCATTTTCATGGGGTCTTGGTGTTCATAAGGGATTTTTGTCAAAATTTGGTTACGAGCTCTTTTCAACCCAGCTATGGGTCATTTGGAAACAGCCTCCCAACTAGGGTAAGACTCTGTAGATTTTGGGACTTTCCAGACCACCCCGAAACAATTCCATTTCTTGTGTTACAGAGCTTATGAATAATTTCATGGTCCTGGTGTGTTTTCCTGTATTTTATTGCATCTGGATCTTCTTACAGTGTTTATTGTGAAAGTGAGACTCAGATTCTGTCTCATGGAGCTTCTCATAATTTTGCAGCAAACCGTTTCAAGAGGTGATATTGGATTATGATTACACATTTACAACTCCATATTGCGGGAGTGAAACGATGGAGACAAATAACGAAAAGGTGTGCATTCCTAAATATTACCTGTGCTCTTCACGGATGCTGAATGCTTATATTTCTTGTATATAGTAATCTACTCTCCATCTTCTGTTAATGCAATTTAATTTTCAGACAAGTCTTGTTTCCTGGTTTATGGGTTTGTTTTGACTTCTACGATTAGATTGTATTGAAGTTTCTATTGACTTTGTTTATAAAATAGGTTGGAGGGGACATTTCAGATGGTAATCGGGGTCTCCACTGGGAGGACTGTGACAAGAAGATTGATGTCGTTGCTCTGGCATCGAAAGAACCTATTCTCTTTTATGATGAGGTTAGCGCTTGAGAAACTGATAAGATAGTGAGTATTAGTATCCTAAAGGCTATTGTCTCATTCTTCTTCAGGCTAGTCTTTATATATTCAAGTCTTCTAGATAGTAACTCTATCAATTCAACCGCTCTTTGCGAATAATGCTTCATGTAGTAGATTAATGAGCATTCTTCAAATAGTCGGTTGCATATAAGTATCTAGCACACATTAGCTAATCTATTAGATGGTAACTCTCTTGATTTAATCACTCTATGCAGTCATGTAGTAGATTAATGTATCCTGACTTTCTTCAATGTTGATTACCTATAATTCATAAGCTAAACTGGCCTTTGTGTTTTAACTTGAGTAGGTGGTTTTGTATGAAGATGAATTAGCTGACAACGGGGTCTCTCTTTTGACTGTCAAAGTGGTAAATTTCATGTCGACAATATTTTATTTGATAGCCAAGCTATCTGTTTTTTGGCTGCATTGGCACTGATTAGAAATTAATTAAATCTGTAGAGAGTTATGCCAAGCGGCTGGTTTCTTCTCTTGAGATATTGGGTGAGTTTTCTACCCTTGTTTGAACTTGCAAAAATTTCAAGGAAACTCATATAAGCATTTTTTTTCATTTTTATTAGAATTTGTTCTCCATTTTTCACCTTAAATCTTGGTTAGCTTGTATACTTATCTATGCATCCTCTATTCTGCTTACAGCTTAGAGTTGATGGCGTGCTTATGAGACTGAGGGACACTCGTATGCATTGTGCTTTCGGAGAGGACTCATTTCCTATTATTCTTCGAGAAAGCTGCTGGAGAGAGTGTACATTCAGTGCTTTGGCTGCTGTAAATATCTCTATCACCCTTTCTGCCTCCTTCCATACATACCCTTTCATTCTGTTAGTGACGTTGTGACTGTTTGAGCTGATTGCTTATGTAATGTACGGCTTATTACCCCCTTCCCCGGGTCTCTCTCTCTCTCTCTCTCTCTGAAATTTCCTGGTTGATTCACTACATTGAACTTTCTCCCCCTTTTATATTGCAGAAAGGTTTTCCAGTTGACGTTGCTGCATACACCGATCCAAGCACCATTAGCCAGAGGCTCCCTGTCATCATGCAGAAAACACAAAAGCTTAAACTGGGTGACAATCTGTAAGGCTGTACTAGTTGCTCATCCTTACATACTAGTAAAAAGACTCTCGAAACTTATGACAAACAGAATTCATGTATGCATTGGAAGATGATTTATGTTATTTGAAATGGCCAAGCATGCGTAGTGTGTGCATGCGCCTACTTGTTCCCTACTAAATTCTATGAACCCCTACATTTTACTACAAAAGAGTTCAATAATCTAAAGACAACAAACATGACCTGCCTGACAAGCACAGTTTTAGGGATCGCAGGAGTAATGCATCACTTTCAAGTACAATGAAGTCATTACAGATAATGAACGTAATGAGACTACTACTAGTCTGTCCAGTTGTACAGCTAATATCCACCCAGGCAAACTACTGGACGCCCTTGGGTGACTATCTGAAACCAAAAATTACCTCTAGTATTCATCATCTTCTAAGCCAAGAATCTGTCTTTGCATCTTATTTTTTCTGAAGTTATTGTATATTTTCTGCACTTTTGATACTTTATTTCATTTTGAACTTTTCATATATTTTTGAACTCGTGTAGTTTCTTAATTTGCTTTTCATTGTTTTTTTTTCTTTTTTGTTTCTACTATTTGTTTAGAAGGAAGGAGGTGAATGGAAGTCATTTTCCATTTTTTGTATCTGTAATTGGGAAGAAAGGAAAAAATGACATGAAAGTTTTTTCAATAATAGTTATAATTCCTTTGCTCCCAAATGGTAAACTTTGGCCGTAATGTTTTTCATACTTCCCTTTTATTCTCGATCGAACAGCAGAAATACCACATCGCTTTTGTTGCCTTTCCGTTTCTTCCTTTTTTTCGATCAACTTTCTCGTTTTTCTTCATCAAATTTCTGAATGTCTCTTACTTTGAGGAAAGAAGTATGGAAAATAAAGTGACGAGAGCAGGCCCTAAAAGTTTTGTAATAGAAGTCTCAATTTCTTTGGTTGTAGAAAAAAAAATTATGCAAAAATAATTTTTACTTAGCGCAACAAGAAGTTATTGCCGATGGAGCCATCAAAATTTCGTTTCATCTGCAAAATTGTGTCACCTTGTACGGTTTTCACCTATGGTATTAATCTATCAACTATATTCACATGTAGTTTTAACATACGCCAATCTGTAGACTGTAGTGGGTTTCATGCTTTCGTAAATCATGCAAGATGTTTACAAGTTTCAGGTTATCATGCAAGAACTTATCTTGGTCTTCTTCAATAGTATACCTTTTCTACGAACATGACAGTGAATAATCTGCATGCCTTTGCTTTCTGAGCTAAATAACTTTGCTAAATGAGAGGTCTCTTTGATTATAGTTCGTAGTTTACTAGGGCAGAACATACATTTTATGGATTAAGATGTGTGCTTTGTGCATGGCCATCTTAGGTGAAGGGTACTTTTTGACTGTCTAGCTAAACAATTTTCATCACAATAACTCAAAAATTGCGTCACTGAGGAATTATCCTGATTGAAACTCCGTTATTCAAATTAAGGGGAGCTAGTATGGAGACAATAATCACGTTATTTTTTGTAATAAAATTGTTGAAAAATTACAGAAATATATATTAGTCGGCTTTGTCCTCAACTGCTTTGGCCATGTATGTGGAGCAAACTAGATTACATTATCATGAAAAGCAGGTGAGTCCCTAAATACCTATTCAATTATACAAATTGTGAGGCATATATGATAGCAAAGTAGAAAGATTTAAGAATATGTAGGCAGCTGGAACTTCATATACATAGACATCATATACATAATTTACTTATCATATAAACTAATGTTCATCGAAAAATATTAAGATCAAGCTATTAATACCTAAATGGAAGCTCTTAAAGTTACAACTTAGGCTTAAGTGCAGTATTTGTATGAAGTCTCAGAATCTCTCTTTTATGGGGTTGAGGCAGGAGGGTCTATTACCACCATCGTTTTTCTTCTCATCGAAGTTATTGAACTGAGACTTACTCGGTAAAGCTATGACCCTGAATCTTGAATTTGCACAGGTCAGGTTCATTAGAACTCTTCCTGGTGCTTGATGGCATGCATAATAGCATATCTGATTTGCAAAGAAGAGTAATGGTTGAAATTAATTAGAGCCGAAGATTCAAATCAAGCTTAGGTTCCTCTGGGTGATGATCAGGTTGTCGGGAATGAAAGCGGTAACTCCCCGGCCACAAAACGTTCGTAGTGCCATCAACTATGAAGTGGTTCCAGGAAGTGCTAATGCTATCTGATTCTCTGAATCTTGGTGCAAGGGCATATGGTTCTCTGTGTGGTTTATGCACCAGTGAATGAGCATGCACGCCAAGTGAACGCGGCATCTGTGAATTGATAGGTAAACTCATCATTGACATCATTCTTTGAGACTGAAATCTTCTTGCTGCCCCTCTTTCTCTCTTGTGTGCATTCTGATGGCCACCTAGAGCCTGTGAACTGAAGAACTTCCTCATACAAAAGTTGCATGAGAAAACCTTTGGAGGTGTAGCTCTTGTAGTGGAGCCTTGGTCTTCAGTTACTGAGGACGGATCTGCTCTTAAACCCAAATTGAGCCACCCTAGACCTTTCTCTTCAATGCTTTCATGTGTCGTCTGAACGGCTTGATCTTTGTCGGACGATATATCAGTCGCTCCTCCATTCTGAAAATTCATTTTCTCCATGATCAAGGATGAGAAAGTTACCCTGAGAAACTGAATACACCCAAGAACTGTCTGTAATGGTTTTGGTCTAACTTTCCAGAATAAGTTCACCTATGTAGGAGAACATAGAAAGTAGAGGAGAGGCAGAACATAAGGGAGGAAGTGAAACTACAAATTGAGGGTATACCACAATAGAGTAAGTGAGATGGTGAGACTTGAAACTTTTATTTATGTTTCATAAGTGGCCCCCATGCATGTCTTGATGCTTCGGTAGTGCAGGAGACAAGTATATTGTCATAGTACTGTTGCCTATGTCAAGCTTAGGATTCCTATTTTGATGTTTGTGCTTTTGCTCTCTGATCAGATCATGCCTACTTTATATGGCACTCTACTCTTTGAAGTAGCTAAAGGAACACCAGTTGACGTTCTAACAAAGTTCTTCATCAGTTGTCAACATCCTGCTATGATTGTCGGACTGTACTAATATTCTTATCCACACAATGAACCTCTTATTTGTTGGTGCAGACTTGCCTAGTATGGTAAATCTCTTAGATACTGCTATGTACAACTTTCGGTAGTTTTTATAAATTTAGAAGTTGATTGGTCGTTACCTTAGAAAATCTATCAATGTGGAAAAATTTATTAGTTTGGAGTAACAGTTTTCCTATCATAGGTGACTGGGACTTGGAGCTACCACAGCTGCATAGTGTTGTGCATTCATCATTTCCGTTCAACTTTTTTTTTTTTAAACCTTTCGATAACATTTTTGAATATTTGTTTTAATTTTTGCAAAATCTTATTTATTAAAATTGTTTCTCAAACTTTGATGATTCCAAATGATGATCCATGAGCATCAACCTTAGATCAATTTGGAATTAAGGCTTTGCTATAGCTGTATCATTTTCCATTCATCATTGATGGTAGAGAACTAGAGATAACATGCAAAATATTATTCTGGCTACGAAGCTGAAATATCGTATTACAAGTTATTAAGATTAACAAGCTCTCATATCTGAATAATGTGTTGTGCTTGGTTCTCATGTCATGTCCAATGAGATGTAAACCACCATAAAAAGGCTTAAATCAAGGAACTGTGAAGTAGTTAAAGTTTGACGATTTTTATCATTAACAGTGAAATTTTTTCTGATATTTAGTGAATGAAGTAGGTATAGCTGATTTAAATGGTGGGAAAAAGTTGGAAAAAAGATTAGGATGGTACTATGGTAGCTTTACCATTATTGATAAGAGTCCTTTTCATAGAGCAAGACTATTTATGTGGGTGTTTTATGTTGGGTTTCTTGGGAGATTTCACTTGGACTTAGTGGTGGGTGTGCACTTTGATCTGCATGTACAGGAGGAGACGGGCATTAAGAACCACTTGTGTACTCACCCAATGATCCTATCCCTTGAAAATGATGTGTTGCTCTCCCCATAATTGCTGGTGAACTGCTCTAAAATTGACCAGTGGTACCTTAGTATAATACCTGGGGCTAGCTGAGGCACTTCTGCTGAGTGTAAATTCAGGGGCTCGACCAACTATATGAAAGTCTTATTGTTTCACTTTCTGTCTTTTGGATATATTACTCGGTTTGTATGAGGATCATTCTACTTGTTTTTATGAGGATCAGCAGCAAAGATCTTAAAAGAATTACTGCATAATTGCTATTTATCTTTTTTTACCAATGGATGAAGATTTATACAGAGGCTTTGATATTACAACGATAAAAGTCCATGTTCAATTGGGAATTTTCGAACTCTTGGGTAACTGAACTTTTCGAAACTCCTTTATTATGTGCATTGAAATTTATGGGCCTATTTTGGAACTTCCAGTAATTTTGGTAACTTTTGAAAACTTTTGCACTTTTTATGTATACTAGACCTTTAATTATAACAAGACATAAATTTTAATGACTAGATGAAAACCTTGAGTAATCTTATTTCCGTTCTACGGAGTAACAGTTTTGATGTTAAGCTGATGGTGTTGTTCTTTGATAGAACAAGACAAAAGAAATGGTGCTTGTGTGGGGCAAGAGTAAATTAGTGCAATGATCTGTTGCTGTGAACGAGTGGAGTATAAAGTGCGAGCTAACTTAAGTCTGTTTTTGTCCGTTCCCTATTGGGCATAGATGGATGGCCCCGTTGATTGGACTGCAAACAAACAGATTCCAACCTAGTCCAATCACTTTTCATCATATGGACCTCCCCCATGTACATTATTTCTGCTTAGAGATACTCGTATGATTCATTTTTTTGGGGTTGGAGCTCTTTTGGGTAAAACTAAGTGAAAAGAGGCTTCCTGAAACGGCAAAGGACATTTTGTTGATTAGTTCGGCCTAAGGTTTGGCTTTGGGTTTAACTGGGAGTACTGGTCAGTGGTCTACTCCCTCTTTTTCAGACTGGGAGTATTCTTTAACTGGGAGTACTGGTCAGTGGTCTACTCCGTATGATTGTTTTCGAGATTCAAGGTTGTGTATTCTTGATGGTGGTCCTAAACTTTGTCCTAGAGGTGGTCTTGGAATAAACACAGATGTATGGAGTTTTTGCTCCTTTTCATTTTAATAGAATGGACTTTAAATTATCAATAGCTCAATCTATATTAATAGTTAGATTGCGAAGGAGTTGTACTTAATTTTAAGATTGTCTCTTTTGGCTTGTGTTCTTTGCTGTTTGTATGCCATGTTTTAATCTAAGAAAATTAGTTATCTTGTTGAGAGAGAGAGAGAGAGAGAGAGAGAGAGAGAGAGAAAGCATAGAATATATTAAACAAAAAACTCCATCAATGGTTTTTTTTCTCTGTCTGAAAACATGCGCACAAAATCGCTTATAAGAATCAAACTCCTAACTTCATGATTAGAATAACAGAGTTCTAACCACTTGAGCTAGTTTTCTTTTTCTTAAACTCCATCAATTTTTACACTTTTTTCTTACAACTTTCTCCAAATTTTAGAAATATCGCTAGTCTTAAATGTAAAATGTAGTCGCAAATAATGATTATTCTAGCATTATTAACGATCATACCACTACAACTAAAGCGTTAGACATTCAACAAGATGTAGTGGCACATGTTCGGGTTTTTTTTAATAATTTCTACAGGTAGTCCAGTTCTCATACAGGAGTAGACTAGAGTATCACTGGCTGATCTTTAGCTGTTTAGAGACCAAAGATCGTAGATGGTGCAGTAGTTCATCATCGTCATTAGTTTATCCCCTTAGTAATCATTTTATCGTACGCATATTCTCATTTCAAGGTCTAAACAAGTTCAAGGGACTATACAGTAGGAATTGGATAGCATCGCCATAATCTAAATGCGCATCATTAACAGTAAGTTTCAGATTTTGCATCTAAGATAGCACTAACCACATAATGGCATTCCACGTGAGATGCAAGTTTGCACAAATACACGACAAATCTCAATGTCGAGTGGCCAAAATGCACCGCTACCAAACCCACCAATGTTCACCATATCCTCAATCACGACAAAGTGAAGCAAACTATGAGAATTACATAGCTGAAAACTCCAAGTTTGATAAGCACTTTTTTCTTGGACGGTATAATAATGGAGTCAGGATTCTCTCTATTTTCTAAAATAAATGGATCTTCCATTACCTAGTTTATAGGTTTACCACCTTTCCATTTCCTAGAAATAAATGGTCTAAATTTAATCTCTTTTTATGACCTAAACACCCTCTTCTCTCTTGGCTATTCTCCATTTCTATCCTAACACATAATAATAAGGTCTCGACGTGATCATAATCTACAACAGGATTAAGAGGGTCAACTTTTGATTTCTTCATAAAGAGTCAAAACTAATCATACATAACATTAATATCCCCTACAAATATGATCGTGTTATACTGGTATACAAGAACTTTAGTCATTCATATTGATAGGCTTTTGGCATGTTTCACGCTTAATATGTAAGCATATTTACGCTTGGACTAACCCAAGCCGAAACATCATTTGAAGGCCCCATCTTCATTACATTTGAAATTGATATGAGACATCGTAAACATTTGTAATATACTATAGAACTACACATGGGGCGAAAAGTAGCCCAAAAATTGCCCATATCATTGTCATATTTGCAGCTAGCGAAGCTGAAAAAGGTCGTAAGCTATCTCAAAACTCTCAACAAAACTTACTTCCTTATCCTGCAACACAAGGACATAACCACACAATTGAAACTACAAAGTACAAAAGCTACCATCAAGTGACCAAGTGAAGTACATCATTGACAAAATCCACCTGGGACCAGAGCATCTCTTTGGTTCTTATCTCATGAATTGGCATCTTGCAGTTCCTTCGCACATGGAAATTATGCAAAGCCAGAAAGAAAAGGAGAGCAAAGCAAAATATCTCCGACTCCCTGTTATTTCCCCATCAGGAAGTGTTTCACCAGTACCACTGGTTAGTCCAAGGAGATTGGTCATCTAATATTAATTGGGGCCTTTATTTCCAAGCACAAAGGGGTACTCATCAGTATGCCGACACAACAATATGGAGTAAACTGCCCAACACTGTACTTCCCTCCCCCATAAGCATATGTACTTCATTGCATCAGCTTCCACAAGGGTAAGAGACAGTCGATTTCAATGTTATTCTTTCAAACAGTTCCTGCAAGTTGCACTAGTTTGATCTCCAGGTGTTTTATCCTGAGCTTCCAGGTAACGTGGGGGAATCGTAGCTCTACGACTTGTGGAGTTACTCAGGAAGCCTTTCAGCTCAAACAAAGGAAAAGGGAGCGTATACTGACCAAACAAAGAGAAAAGGACACTACCAAAGGGACAATGATAGGAGGCCAAGGCCATGAACATGCCATACTTTATTGCACCCACCCTACAGCTTAAGTGACTATCAATGGGGTCTGCCACAGATGGAGAATAATACAGTGCCAACCAACTCAGATTATTTTTAGCTTAGCTCATACCACTACAATTCAAAGTGGTGCAACCTGATCAATGTACGTGAAAAGGATCCAGATCCAACACAAAATAATATCACACAACCCTATTATTTAATCAGAGTAGCAACCAGCTAGACCAAGGCATAGGCAAACAAGACCTGACATATTTCACCCTAGCTACCTAGACAATAAGACAATCAAAATGAAACCAGATGGTAGAGGTATTATGGAATCATTGTCTTGGCCAGATATGGACTGCCGACAGCCGACAGGTAGCCCAAGCAGAACGATCTAAAGGACGACTGATGTCCATTCACCACATCATCGGAAGGATGGTGGTTAAGATTACAGAGTATGTGCATTCCACTAACATGGTCGAGAGAAGTTCTTAAAGGGATTTTCATGTGCTTTGTACAAGCAAAGAATAAGGGCTACCGATAGTTCTAAACAAAGAACTTCGCTAACAGCAAGTGGCCACTGCGGAAACCAACATCAAATGATGCATGCAAGTAGTCCTCAAAGGCCCCAAGTAATTAGTAAAAAATTATGTTCTCTCAATCACCTTCACGCCTTAAGAAAGAATGCTGCAGAAAACGCACATGACTGCTAGCTAATAAAAAGGAGTCTTCAGGAAACAAAGCCATTTAATGACTGAACACTCAATTCAAGTTCAAGGTCACATGAGAAACACTACGCTCGTCCTCCATTACGCTAAGCCCATGCACAAAAATTAACAAATATGGGGCATGTTATACACAGGGCAACAATAAACACATTAGAGTACCTTCCATGACAGAAAATATTATTGCAAATGCACTGCATAGCAATTTGCAACAGTCTCAATGATTTAAACTTTTATATCCGATAACTAATTCTCTCCTTTAAAAGTGACTAACTTTCTAAGTCTGATTTTACCTGGAGCAGCAAAGAGGTTACGTTTCTACTTCTATGCTGTGATGCTGTCAACCTGATTACTGGAGTATTCACTAGATTATTTGCAGAATTTACTCCTGTTACTCCCTGCAATCACTAAGTTAACAGCAGATTATGCTTGAACCAACCTATGCATCACAAAAGGCCTACATAAGAACCAACATCAAATCATCGATGCGAGTAGTCCTCTAAGGCCCTACATTAGCAATTTATTTGCCCTAAGCAACAGCTAGACACCTCAGCAAAGCTTGCTGCAAAAGACCTAGATGACTGCAAGCCGATAAGAGGGGGTCCTCATGAAACTAAAGCAATTTGACGGATGAATACTAACGCTAGTTCGGGGCCACCTGAAATCCATTACAGTTGTACCCCACAAACCTAAGAATACCAGCTAGGTATACGCACAGGTTAACAAACATGGGTTAAACCCTACACCAGGCAAACACAACCACATAAGAGGATCTTCCATTATGACAGAAGAAAACTGCAAATCCTTTGTGTTGCAATTGTTTTCCAATAGTTCAGACTTCAAAAATCCCTCAATTGATTCTCGCGTTTAATGTGAGTGACTTCTGAATTTTTTTTGCCATGAAGCAGCTAAAGTTTTATGTTCGGCTGTGGCAGCATGATTTGTTCATTTACTCCTAGTAGTTCTTGCAGTAACCAAATTAACGACAGAAAGCTTGAACCAGCCATTGCAACACAAAAGCCTTTATCTGCGGCCAAAGTGTTCTAATGGTAGTAAACTTTCTTCCTAAAAGAACAACTTCAAGACAACACATAATACAACTTCAAATGACACGATTAATCATTTATAAACAAGAAAAAGCCCTCTCCCTTTGTCAGGATGAAAGCAAATAGCCAAGTGGTGAAACCAAGGAGATTCTAAGCTCTGAGAATGCTATGAGTTCTAGGCACCTATAAGGCATAGTCACATAGTGACTAGTTTGGTTACGAGGAATATGTTCTCAAAAAGAAAGAATCTCATTCAATGTCATCAAAAGAAAAATTGTGCATAGAGAACAAAAAACATACCCATAAATATTTCGATAGTATATCGGAACATGCCACAGCTGAAGAAGCTTGTGATGCAATGAAGATGTTAAATAAAATAGAAAAACACCACAGCATATAGAACATAGCCATCTATGATAACAAATAACCTGACTATTAAAGATATGCATCTTCATATCACAACTATATTTCGTTAACTAATGCAAAAGGTTCACAAAAAACAGAGCAACAAAAATAATTTGTCATCCTATTTTATTGGTTCACAGGTCGAAACTGCATACACTACACGCACTTGTACTCAGGGAGAACATAGCATCACATAAGCGGATCAGGACCTTGCTCAGGAACCTGCAAGGCAACAACAAAAATCAGAATCTGTTTAAAGTTGGCACTCATAAATATCAGAAGAATGCTTCATACTTCTAGGGGTCCAGCGTTTATATCTCTATCATTTTATAGAATGAGCATTTCATTAAGTACAATTTAGATCAACATGAAACAGAAAAATTATTTCCAATCGCCTTTGTAGTTTGTACAGTACGAATGGCAAAAAAAAAAAAGCAAAACTGGACCTAGATAGACATCCCTTTCATTAGAGACCCCCCCCCCCCACCCCCACCCGACACACATCCAAATTCCCTATTGCACCAGAAATTGAAAGCAGGATAGTGGCATCGTTTCAACCATACGTCACACCACGCCACTGATCTCTCTTATAAGGCTCCCACCTGACACAACAGGAATATCAGACGTTTGCAACTCAACCCCGTGATTGTTAAGATAGTATGTTTCCTTAAGAATCTTAATTAGATAGGCCTATACCGATAAGCTGAATCACAAAAATTAAGAAGCACGGGAAATTTCAATGAAGTAAGCAAGGGGACGTAGTCCTCCACAGAAAAGCAAAATCCTACATAATGTTTAAACCACACTACTTCTACAGTAATGGTCCCCAAACTTCAAACAGCTGAGCGAATTACAACATTACAACAATTAGTAAGTCTCCTGGGCTTCATGAATATAACTAAACACAGTAATATACCAGAGAAGCTTTGATCCATGTCACATATACCCTCATGACCCCGAAGGTTTCATAATACACACTCAACAAACTATTAAAAATTGCCTGCAACGGCAAACATGTTAACTAAGTAGTCACTTTTGCCTCAGAATGCCTAAGAAAGAATGATATTCAGATAGGACTGCACATCTTGATACTTGAAATTGCTGTTTTGGACAATTGCCATATCATAATGGACACCGTATTCGTGGTTGTACTTATGTTCATGAAACAAAGAAAGTCTCAAAACAAAGAGATCTTGAATTTATCCAGTATCACAAAGTTAAGAAAGCTTACAATGGGTAGAAAAGGCTAGAAACTCTCTTTATTCACTTAACCTTTCTGAATCACATGAGAAAAAAAAGTGTCTTATGGTCGTCAGGTATAGTTAATCAAGAGCACTTTCAACTTACAAACTCACTTGACATAAAATGGCTCAAATCTTAATACTGCCAAAAAAAAAAAAACACTTGATCAAAGGGCACCTCTCAACAACAAACCCCCCCCCTCCCCCTTTCAATGCCAAACTAGAGGGCTACAGTGCGCCCCATTTATCAGTAATAACTCAACCTCTCATTACTAGTCTTTCTAGATCAGTTAAGGGTAAAGTTGGGTACATGTTAGAACTCCCTAAACCTCACCTTGAGTGGGATCCATGGTAAAGTTGGGTATATGTTAGAACTCCCTAAACCTCACCTTGAGTGGGATCCGTATTGGGTTGTTGTTGTATTACTGATGGGCTATCGAATGGTCCATTGTCCACTGTTTGAAGACATTCTAACACATATGGATCAACAATAGATCACATGAAATGACTTATGCCCAGGAAATCAGATAAAAGTCAAAAGGTTTTCCGCGTTTGAAGGATATGATTAGGCTGGCAAACGGGTTAGGACAACCGTTCGACAACCATTCCCATTACCAATTAACTTCCAAGGTAACGAACTCATATTGTAACCATTTGTTACCCAACCTTATTCCTCTCCCCCGCCTCTATTCCCCGAGAAAAAGGTCACGGGTGCTTACACTCCCAAACTGATTGTGGGCCCATGTGTACTCTCACGTATTTTCCTCACCTTAGACTTTGGTCCAAAAACAAATGGAGCGAATATAATGAGACGGAGGGAGTAAATAATATTCCAAAAAAAACCTTCTACACCATCAAAGTCACAAAAATCCCACCCTCATGTTTTAAAATCTAGCTCTTTGTTTTAATACGATAGATATACAATTAACAAAAAGTCGAGGAAAATCTCTTGTTCACAAAACACACATATAGAGGGGAACAAGAAAGAAGGAACAAGATATTAACCTACAAATGCAGCGCCTCTGTCTTTTTGGTGCTCAAGTGCCAAGCAACATCACCCATCTTTTCCATTCCCTATAAATCCCAATCCCAATTTTTCTCAATAAACAAACTTCAGTAAGGAAGGCAAAAGCTAATAGAAAACCTATACCATTTTATTCCTTTACTACTATTTCTTGAATGTATCAACACTACTATGGAATGCTAATATCACTCCAACTAACAAAACATACATAGACAAATGTCAAAGACTAAAGTAAGCAACAGGATTTTCCCAACTATTATGATTAAGTATGCCCTAGAAACGGACTCACAAAAGCCACAACTAGCGATCCTGACAAGTGCGGCAGAAGGTACCATTGTAGAGCTCGCAAAAAGCCCGCACATCAGCAGCTAGGTGGGCGGTCAAACGAGGAATAGCTGGAGCACTAGCAAAAGGCAGTAAAGACTGAGTGCATCCCAGTTCTCCAAAGGTCCTACAATGAGATAAAATATATGTTAACCACTCAATCACTAAGCCCAAACTGCACAAAATTGACTGAATTACAGAAAAAAAAAAACGATCAACAAAACCAAATTTTGCATTCAATTATCCGATACAGAAAAACAATTCCATATTCATCCTGCAGCGGACGAAACTAAAAGTTTGCTCCAATGAGTCCGAAATTAACCTTCTTTGGATGAGAGGGGCCAATAAAAGTTTAATTCACGTGTTTCTCATTTCACAGGGGGTCTACTACAAGATCACCTCATCTCGAGACATTTCATGCCATGTACATTGCTGGCTGTTCCTTGAATATATGGGGCCTAATCATTAGGGTAAGATCCGTCTCACACTCACGGTGTATAAAACCTAGAAGCAAGGGTAGCATACCTCCAACTAATACAAAATAGTAGAAAAATGGTAGAAAAGGGTAGAAAAATTGGTAGAAAAGGGTAGAAAAGGTTAGACAAATAGGTAGAAAAAGGTAGAAAAATGGTAGAAAAGCAAAATAATACAATCTTTACCCCATTTTTAGAATCTTGGATCCGCCTCTGCTCATGGTAAGGTACACCCATCCTAGAAATTGTGCTTTCTTCCACAGCCACAGACCTTGCATACATGTACGCAACTTTATCCCTACCAAGTCGACACCAATATACTAACACTCAAACGTCCCCGGGTTCAGGAAGGTCTACATGTACGCAACCTTATCCCTAACAAGTCGACACTAACATACTACCATTCAAACACACATCTCCACAACCAAATCAACAACAACACTCCTACATTGTCCACTACACAACTCTCTCATACTCCCACATTCCTCTATCTACTAACATTAAACTCTGTACATTACAAAAACCAATAAGCCATCCATAAAATGAACCATACCAATCCAAAGATCAAATCTTGACAAACAAAACTCAATAAAAACAAAAACCCATCATTATTTCGCAAAAATATAAGTGGGTTTGACAGCATTAATCCAAAAGACAAGAGGTGAAGGAAAAAAGAGGGGACCTTGGAGGCGCAAAGGAAACGCCGCCACGGCGAAAAGGGGAGCGGATACGAGGCGCTGACGGTGCTGCTGGTGGGGAGCGAAGGAAGGAGGAAGATCTAGCTGTTGAGATTAATGACCTTGATACTGCACCAAATCTCCCTGCCATGTTTTTTTACTCTACAATCACAAGGGTTTTAGCAGGGTTTTTGGTGCTTTGTGGTGTGTTTGGGAGAAATGGTGATATAATTGGGTTCACAAATGTTGGTTTTTTTTATTTTTTTTAATTATAATTTATGAGTAAGTGAGTGCGCGAATGTGGGTGGGGGATGGATGGGTAAGGTGGGGAGAAGGGTTGGGAGGGGTTGGTTGAACGACGGAAAGTGACTCGTACCTTGAGGTAAATTTGAAAACCCGCACTCA
>CAAKMY010122874.1:0-16028 GCA_901111285.1 Corrigiola litoralis | reverse complement strand
GGGCTATAATTGGAGATACCGTTGCAGTGGATGGAGAAGCGTAATCGGAGAGCTTTCTAATGACAGGATACTTATGCTCAACATGACAGGGTTATCTTCCATATCATATGCATGTGTCTTCAGAAAATTAAAAATTGCAATGGCGAAATGCACATCCTGCCTCTCCATATACATCTATACATTACACAGTAGCATAAGAATACTCAAAATTGACAATATTTTGATTGCCCAGTAGAGCACCAACAAAAAGACATGATAACATTTGCTAACCCATAACAAGAACTTTGCACAACATTCTCCACTATGGAAAAGTTAGATCGTAAGGAGCTTTCCAACCAAAAGAATAGGATTAAGATCAGCTGACTATTGCCGGTGTGTCACTCAATTAAGATATATTTGCATTCTTCAGGGATCTAGAGAGTACAGGACCCACAGACGTCATCATGTAATGCCCATCAAGCATTGCCACACCAGCAGCATCAGTCTTAAGATGAGGTTGGACTGATTCCCATACCTTTTTCTTCTGAATCTGCAATATGTCAAACACAGGCAAAGCAATGAACAAGCGGTACACAGAAGGATTACAGAAACCGCAACTCAACTCAGTACTTCCTCAACCAATTTGGCTTCTTAAGCCGGACAGAAGGTCGTTGACTTTTACATAGCAGCTGCAATTACTATTATACAGCAAGTTCTAATTTCAGTTGTCCTACATTCTTATAGAGAGAATAAAATTACGGTCGACATCTAATAGCAGTATTATAGTATCATTCTCACTTCTGTAATTTTTACCCTTTTCTATTTCAGTTAGTTTTCTCCTTTAAATATTTCCTTTTAGTGATAATCCTATCATTATTAGTATTTGTACCTGTGACATCTGATGTAGAAGAGTTTTAAAAATAATTGTCACAGAGATGGCGAGAAAAAACTGGAAGTTAGAGGACAATAACCACAAAATAATAACTTCTTTACAACTAAACAACTCGTGACTTGTTAAAAAAGTTTCTAAGCCTACTATCTCCTTACAATGGTATATGCAGAAATAAGATGAGATATATAAGGGAGGTGGAACGATTAAGGCCCTATTCCCCTCAACTTAATTTCAATTTCTTTCAATACCTTTCAGCTATTGTTAGTTCCTTTCACCAGTTTCAATTCCATTCAGTTCCTTTTAGCAGTTTCAGTTACTTTCGATTCCTTTCAGCAATTGGGACTCCCCCATTAGTCCCTACTTAGCAGATTCAGAGTAAATCTGACTCATGTACGGAGTACAGGCACACGATATGCAGTTATGCACCTTATGGGAATGAGGGAATCCACTATGTCCGAGTATCACATTGGACGGAAACACTTATTTCTAGGAAGTTATTGGTCTATCTTTCTATATTTGTTCATAATTAGAGACTTCAAGCTGAAAAATTAATATGATCAACTTATAATAAAATCTGTGTGTTTCCTTTTAGAAATGTAATATATGAGTCTTTCAGGCGTAAATCTGATAACTCATATAGCTGTTTATTAAACCATTTCATACTCTATAATCGAAGAGAGGCCCAAGGCAGACCTAACATTTCCCTCGAATTCAACGCTACACATGTGTGGAAGTGGAAGGTCAATGATATCATTCATCTATTTGGGAGGCAGGTTTTGAATTTATTCTCTGGTTATACTAGGCCAGAGTAAGGTAGGTGCACAGCATCTTTTAGGAAAAGATCTTAATGGGAAAATAGGGAATAATAAGATGGCCAAGGTATGTGGATAATGGACACAGATGGCTGAAGCCCTCACCGGGTTTCTAAGAAATATCTTGAAGGCTCCTTGAAGATGAGATGACTATGGATAACCAGAGTACCCGAGCATCCCAGTGAAAGCAAGTGGGGAGAGGACCTTGTTCGAGAGTTGGTTCTCCCTTCTGAGGCAGATTAAAATATCAGCATACCACTCAACCAAAGAGACGCCACAAAGATTTAACTTCAATGTCGCCATTAAATTCTGATAGCTCGCTTAATTTGGTAGCTCAGGATGCTATGGTGGACGTGCAGACAGCTATGCCAAATTGGAGGATCAAAGATTGGAATTCGGAGATAGCTGAAGCTGAGACGGCAAGAACTGTGGAAAAATGACCTGAAGAGCTTGCTGAGAAGTATAGCCAAGAAGTATACAAATGGAAGGAATGTCTTCCAGTGCTTTATTCAGAACATTCTCTGCACTGCCTTTCTCTTTTTAATAAGGCAACACAAGCACAAAGATTAGCTAAGTAGTGGGACACGGGAAGGTTTACTTTGTATCAGCTTTGAGGCAACGTAACCTGCACACACAAAGGGTACTATATACAAACTAAAGGGATTTGCTCCAGTATTGACTATACCCTGTAATAAAATTTATCGTAAAAACTGAGACTACCATGACTCAAAGCACGCAGATGATCTAATCTTGTATCAATTTCATTGAATATGTGTCACTGGCACTGCTATAAGCTATCAACTTGTACGTCAATTATGGATGAAGATAATAACAAGAGGAAATGATTCAATAAGACACGTTCAATCTCAACTAATCTTCTGTATCTTATTCTGTTTCGTTTCACCATTAGCCTCAACCCTCAGATACAGATTTTTAGATTGCCATTTTCCATACTATTATCTGTTGTATTCAACAAAGCAAGGGTGCACGCTCCTCCAATTCAAGTAGTATGATCAGCTTTGAGCTAGGATAGTTCGGTTCATGTATTTACTTTCATACGACACAGCAAATAAGGCATAGAACTCCAGACCAAACCTGATTAGGAGATGCAGCAGCTGGTTGATTTTCCTTTTCTTCCTCCAAGCCAAACCATATCCTTTCTCCAGGGACTGAGTCCTCAGGAGGTACAAGAAGCTCAACATTCTCATGGGATGCATCAGAAGCAGCCATAAGCATACCACATGACTTGATACCACGCATGTTCCTTGGCTTCAGATTGGCAAGAACAACCACCTTTTTGTCCTGCAGTTATGCAGATACCAAACATGAGAATCTTCCATATCTAATAAGAATATTTGACACGAAAGAGTTGTGACACAGAAAGTCCTCAAAAACAAGCAGATTTTTTTTTTTTTTTTTTTTGAAATGGTGAACAGTGTCAATTCTGGTCATAAGATGTAAATGCACTCCCTTACCATAAAAATCAAATTCTGTTTAATCGCAGTTATGGTCAGTGTGACGGATAGCAGGGCCAAGTGGGCTAGTTCGGTTTCACTGGAATAATGCAATCAAAGCCAAGGGTTGTTTCAGAAGGACTTTTGGATTGAAATTCACCTGGGCTAACTTAGTACTTCAGAGATTATCCAACTAAGGTTGGTATGCTCAAGAGTTCATATTCCTTTTGATTTGAACAGAATTCACACTGTTTCTATTTCTGCTTATAATCTAACCACCTGGGCTAACCTTTTGCCTGTTTTCTTCTTATTATCTAACCACTCTCAAATATATTGCCTACTCCATAATTCAAACTGCAATAATCTTGCATATCATGTAAGGATATTTGACAGGATAGAGTTGTGATTGCAAAATCCACCACAAGGGCCTTTCAAAGAAGCAGGAAAGTTTTTGGAGGTGGTGAACAAGGTGAACTCAGGTCTTAAGATGTATATATATCTCCTCTTAATACTGTTAATCACCAAACTGTGCTTCACATCATCACATGTGAATAACTGACATCATACATGATTCAACTATGTGGTTCAGCATACAATCTTTTTAGATAAAAACTATTCTGATGAACTAACCAAGCAAAGTAAAGCCAAAAATACCGAAATCTCAAGACATCAAAATACAAAACAGCATGTCGACAGCATTACAGATCTGTCAACGCGATTTATTGATGTAAATGAACACCAGGAAATAATAAAGTTAACCTTCCTTCTTCAAAATGAAAAAAGGGCTACACAATACACCCCCCCCCCCCTGCCCCCCCTCAAGGGAATGATGAAACCAAATCCTTCCAGACAAAACCAAAAAATGTAATCACCAAAGACCAAATCCAAAAGGCTATTGTAATCTCAGCTAACTGGAGTGTAAATAAGGAACGATGGGTGCTACACAAACAACACTGATACGGGTTGACCATCTAAGAAAGGACAAGCTCTTCCCCAATCATCTATCCTCTGAAAAATACTCCAATGTCCCCTATTTTGGAATGTTTCGAATTCGCAATAGGCTTGCTTACACTATGCAATCAATGAGCAACTTCACTACACATCTTTCATTGGTGCTTCTTGATATGTTAAAGTGATAGTAGACCACCAATCTCCATTTGTGAGTGTAACAAGGATCTTAGTAATGATAAAACACATATTCACTTAGGTCGATACCCACAACATACACTGACATGACACCCATGGCTTAAAAAAACCCAAACCTAGTTCCTCCAACTCTTTCTAATGTGATACTAGAAAATGGTGCACATATGTAGAGCAACTTAATTTTAACAGTCATACATGACAGGCAACTAGCTCTCTAATTTCCAAACTTAAGGGATTTATTTTCTAGTTTTGTTCTTTACATATGCAATTAATGCATAACTTATTTTGACATAAACTACCTATTTTGGAATCTTCTTGACATGTGCATCTTGTCACCAAGGCAATCTTCGTGAAGGGAAAGTAAATTAAAGAAGTACCTCCAATCTTGGCTTGTGCACGAACAAAAGGTCAGCTAAGTAACGACGAACTAATGATTGACATGCATTTAGCCAAGCCATGACATAGACTGTTGCGGATGTCTTGAAGTAGTCCAAAGTTAAAACCTACTCCCTCCCACTCTCGTAAAACTTAAACGCCCCAACTGCATTCTAGATAATGGCTTACATATGTAAAGCAACTTAATCTTACAAGTCATAGATAAATTACAGCGACACATTCTCTACTTTACAAAGTTTGCGGTTTTATTTTCTACTTTCATTCATATAGTTCATCTCCCATCTCAACTTTATGATTTTAACCTAACTCCAATCACCTCAAAGTTTGAAAGTTAACTGTACAACATGGTACTTTCTTTAACTTCCACAAATTTATCAGAATTCACGTCCGTAAATTCCAAATTTTCACCCTACTTACTACTACACTTCCAACCTTTCATCCATCTTTTCTCACTTATAGTGTACCAATAAAATACACCTTCTGTTCAAATTCAATAATCAAAGGCAAAAGACTTTACTCCTACAAAATAAACCAAAAAACCATCAAAGTATCAATAGGTCAACCATTTTACTCCAACAAAAGAAACTCTGGCAAACACATTGTAACCATATTTGCAGAGGTCATAGCCATTTTACCGCAAAGGGGTTGGTCTAGGACCATGTTAAAACCCAAATCAATCCTCTTCATGGGTTCACAACTTCACACTAAGGACTGATCCTAAATGCATTACTGATTTCCTTCTCATCTTCGACTCACCACTAAAATTTGATTCACTTTTTTTTTTTTGTCAAGTGGCAAACAAAATAAAACAAAGGAAAAAAAAATCTCCAAAGAGGCAGAGTCATGATCAAACTCCTTATCTCCCCCAAAGTTCCATTGTCACGAACCCATACCCCAAACATCTAAATTGAGCAAATGCAAGAATAACAAAGATAAAGCTGAAATGAAACACTCCAATTCTCTTTATATTAGTTGTTCTTTTGTTCCTCATAAGCATACTTACATAGCACAAGTTATAACAACTTCACTCGACATCTTTCTTCCTTGTCCTCCTTGATATGTGAAAGGAATCGTAGACATGCAATTTCAATTTGTGAGAGGAACAAGGGTCGAATTGGTAACAACCGCGAATGTACACTTAGCTCTGTACATCAACATACGATGACACAATAAGAAATGACGTGAAATAACCCAACTCCAGTTCCTCCAACTCTCTCAAAGTTCGAAAGCCAAAAAACTTAATAGGTAATAGGCGTCAATGTACATATGTAGAGTAACTTAATCTTAACAGCCAAACATGACAGATTGACAGGAGACTCATTCTCTGATTTCCAAAGTTTTAGGTTTTCTTTTCTCCTTTAGTTCATTGAACAACGCAATTGATGTACAAACTTCATTCGACATATCCTACTATCCGTCCAATTCTGGCTCTTTTTGGTAAGTGTATCTTGTTAACAAGGCTTAGGGCATATGAAGGGGAAAGTAGATGATAGAAGGGCCTCCAATTTCACCTTGCGAAAAAAAAGGTCATCTTAGTAGTGATGATTGATGAATGGAAGAAGCACAATCTTTTTCACCTAGCTATGACATGACATACATTGATGCCGATGTCTTGAAGTAGTCCAAAACCACGCCCTCCGACACTTAAACCTTAAACCCCCTAGCATTTTAGGAACCGGGTACATGGTTGAGTAACTAATTATTACCAATCGTAGATTACCTTTCACTCCTTGTCTTTTCATGTTCTGAATTCTACTCTTGTTCATACAGTTTGTCTCACCTGTCAATTTTTTTCTTTCGAACCAAAATCCAGGTACTTCAAAATTAGAAGTCAAGTTATACAGGGCCATTTCTTCCTCCGTCATAATTTCATTGGGTTAAGTCATATGATGTTCCAAAAATTTGACCCTTAACTTGCATTTCTGCTTCACAATCAACATTTCATCCATCTAATCTCACTTATGGTATAGCAAACAAATCTCATGTTCCGTTCAATCTACAGAACCCTTAAAATGTTACATAAGACATAACACAGATTAAACCATAATGGAAGTACAATTGACCCTCATAAGCATTTATTCTGGCTAACACATTCTAAGCATCTATGTATAGGCCATTTTATCTTTCTAATCAACACCCAGACAAAGGAAATCAATGAGCAACTTCACCAAGCATCTATCACATTGTTCCACCTTAATATTTGAAAGGGATAGTATGATCTAATCTATTTAGCAAAACAAGGTTCAACTTCGTAATGAGAACGCACATTTTTCTAAACTTTGTGCCTACAACATACACTTGAAATGATCTAAACTTAGTCCATCCTGCCTCCCTGAGGAGTGAGGATTCAAAATCTCTCATGGGATACTAAGATACGACATACATATGTTAAGCAACTTAACCATCTCAAACAATTCGGTTTTCTTTTCTACTTTTGTTCTGATAGTCTCTTTGCTCACTTATCATATTTATCCTTCAAATCCGACTCTAGGCACCTTAAAAATTCCGGAAGTTACATTAGACTTGACGATTCCTCTCACCCAAAATTTTGGCAGTTCTCTTACTTCAATCATGAGATTAGGGAATTCGATTCTCATTAATCCCAACTTTGGCGGGGTCTAGCGCATATGTGTGCACATGGTGATCCTAATGATCCAAAGTTTGAACACTGAGTCTTAACAGAGGCCGTCTTTTTTTTTTATCATAAAAGTAGATGGAGCCATGGTGGTCCGCAAAGGGATATAAATCTTTGATGTGATTTGTGCTTGCAGGAAATATGAGTTGATTTAGCATGTAGGGAGCTCGTCTACTTTTATCATATAAGAAAACGGTTTCTACGAATATGTTAACCTTGTGTGGGTTTTATATAGTCATACTAAAAAAATTACTCTATGGAGTTATCTGATGCACAACCTATGTACCAAACAAAAAGGATGCCAAAATTGTGACTCCGCTAAATAAACATGGACACACATATGCTAATGCTCCCCCTAAAAAACATATGTGCATGATAACTTAGTAACTTAGGTAGTAATGTGCTCGAGTATGGTGTCCACAACAAGTGATTAAAACCGACCGAATAAGCCACGGTTCAAACCCTATCTCCTTCTCTACCATAGGCATTTTGATCTCGATCTTCACCGCCATGTACTATGTCTAACCTTGTACTTGTCCTTCGTTTCTTCACTATCTTATAGTTGGTAATTCCTAAACCACGAATTGGATGAGGAGATTGAAGCGGAATCTTATAGTCATCATCGTCAAAGTCTAGAGGAGAGTCCGCAGAGGAGGAAAGCGGAATCTTGGAGTCATTATCAAAGTCTAGAGGACTATCCGGATAGGAGGACCTCTTTACTTTACAAAAAAAATTATTGATTTGCATAGCATAGTCAGTATTGGTTATGAAGTTTGAAACTTATGGAAAGGAAGATATTCCTTTGATGGCTTGATAATCAAAGTTGTTTGTAGAGAAGGAGACAGGGTTTAAACCATGCATTTTCTGTCGGATTTGATCAATTGTCGTGTACACCATACTCCGAACACATAACTACTAAGCTACTAAGTTAGCATGCATATACTTTTTCAAGGGTAGCATTAGCATATGTGCATCCATGTTTATTTACTTGAGCCACATTTTTGGCATCCTTTTCAAACATAGGTTTCGAACCAGTTTTTTTTCTTAACTGAAGTGATATTGTATAGATTACATTATTTGCAACGGAACCATATATTTGCAATTGGACAAGTGCATATCCTCTCTTGATTTGTCCACTGTTTTGTAAGGGACCTCAAATGTGAGGAAAGTGTTGAGAATCCACCCATATCGGACAATCATATACTCCGAGTGGTTACCAATTTCACATTATTAACTCTATTTCATCCATGCACACAATCACACAATTTCCAAAGAATCGAAAATTATCGAAACAAAGAAAACCAAACCTGAAGGTGATCAAGGTTGACAAACTTAACAAGCCCACTACAAATAGTCCTAGGCTCATTCTCCCCAATATCAACCTCCTCCACATACAACGTATCCGCCTCGGGATGCCGCCACGCCTTCAATATCCTCCCCACTCTAATATCCAACAACCCCGCCGCCTCCCTCACCGCCCCCACTCCCCCCACTTCCGGCTGCGCCTCCTCCGTGGCAGTGGGTGCCTCCGACGTGGCACAAATAGGTCTGACGTGGCGGCGTGGTATTGGTGTAGAAATATTAGTGAGGTGGAGGAGAGAGAGTGGAGGGGAAGTGAGGTTGGGTTTTGGGAGGAGGAGTGATCGGGTGTGGTGGGTTGTAGTGGTTATGGTGCGGGTGCATGTGGAGATTAGGAGTAGTGAGCCTCCTTTTAGGAGATGGTTTGCGCTCATGCACGCCATGGCTAAGGTTTAAGCTAGTGGGTGCAAATGAGCATTGGTTAGCCACCCAAGTAACATTAATAAGTTAAGTTATGTTAAGTTTCAGTTCAGTTAAGTTAAATTTCAGTTGGAGTGAGTTTAATTCAATCCTTATAAGTTCAGTTCAGTTAAGTTTCAGTTGGAGCGAGTTTAATTAGTTCAATTCAGTTAAGTTAAATTTCAGTTGGGGTGAGTTTAATTCAATCCTTATAAGTTCAGTTTAGTTAAGTTTCACTTGGAGCGAGTTTAATTAGTTCAGTTCAGTTAAGTTTCAGTTGGAGTGAGTTCAATTCAATCCTTATAAGTTCAGTTTAGTTCAGATCGGTTTCAATAAGTTTAGGTCATTAACGTTATAACCTGTTCAACTCAGTTTAATATCAATAAATTTAGTTTAGTTATGACAATTTAGTTCAGTTAATAAGTTCAACTCAAATAAATTTAATTTTACTACTTTTGAAGTCAAGTAAATCAATATCTAGTTTGATTACTATATGCACGGAGAATTCTACAAATGACAATTGTTTATTAGATTACTCCATATGCGAAGAAGAGAGTGGTGCTGGTTACAGTAACGGCGATCAAACTTTTAATGGCCTTATTTGAACCTTGTCACTCACAACTCCCAAGCTCAATACTCAGGAAACGTATGAGAATTAAAGGCAATCAAACACGATATCTGGCATGTTGGCACAGGTAAATGAGGGGGTTAAGGGAAAATGCGAGTCAAGAACTCTTGGTAACCTCTGCTCCTTTTCACTACAAGCTTGGTATAAAAAAAAAGGTACTCAATGTATGGAAAATTTGGAACATGAATATCATTTTGAAACTATCATATTATAGATTGTTTCTTCAGAAATACATGTCAATCTGAACCAATCATATCAGAAAGGAAAACCAAAATAGCAGAGTCGCTAAATCTGAACCATTGGTATAGAGCCAGCATCAAGGTCCAACATCTCCATATACTCGCGTGTCAGATGTCAATAGTCGTCGCCTCTTGATACAACTTCTTTGCAAGTAGGACGGAGTAAGATTGTGTGCTCAAACTGAGACACATAGCTGCCCTTTACGTCACACAGGGGCGGGTATGGCTGCAAAAAAATAGTTTCGTCATGAATTTTTGCGACTAGAAAATGCTACGCATTCCAAATATAAAGTTGACTTTGTATGATGATACAAAACTTCCCTCCACAAAAAATCTTAATTGGCCAAAAAAGAAAATCAAAGAATTTCTCCAGGCTGGAATGGACAGAGATAAAGATTGATCTGAAGCTAGTCAGACTCCGGACAACACTAAGTTAACAAATGATACGTATTTCAATGATAACTAGAATTTGGGTTTGAATGTGCTATGTTACCTGGACTCTTCATTTTATCTCACACACCCGTGCCGACACTCAAAACTCCGACATGGGAGAACTTAAAGACACTTCATTTCAAACCGAAAACTTGTACAACTTATAAACTGAAAAAAAAAAAAAAATATTGAGTCTGATACTTGCAGCCGAGTCCAGGAAACATAGGGTATGTAATCCACACAACCAAAGACAACTCTAGATAACGTTGATATGTCAAACTATAACTAAACCATTTCTGGGGTTGTATTAACAATAACATGCAACCCACCAGGAAAAGTCTTATACGCTGCAACACGTAATCTTAAAACAGTCAAGACAGATTAGCAACAAGGTTCACTTACAAAACCAGTATACCAGGTATTCATTTGATAACCCAGAGAGACCCAAGGTTTCTTTAGGCATAGGAAGAATCAAAAGCGATAAATTTTTCTGAAATTAGAAAGTTGCTTCTAAAAGAGTTTCAACACAATGAGGTTTGTTCAAAATCATTAGTTACCAACTAAGCTACCTACAAGTAAATGACGTCTCCAACACTATGTGCACAATGTAGTATATAATAGAACTTCAAGAACTTATGGCTTACGATGGCCATGGCGGGCCATCAGGTTATTACTACAAACCATACAGACACATTTAGCTTGAGTGACAGATCCTAACCAATACACATGAATAGTTAATGAGATAGCACATGCTGCACGTACTTTGTCAAGAGAACCTAAGCATACAAATACATCAAAAGTTCAAGGGTATGAGCACATTTCTACCTGAACAACGCCAGCATCGCACAAATTCTTTAATGCCATTAAATACTTGGTCTCTCCAAGACGGTCTAAATATCGCCTGCAGAAAGCTAGTGTGGAGAAATTTTTATTGATAGTAGCCAAAAGTTGCTTTGCTCTAGGTAACCGCAATGGTACATGTCCAACATCGAAGTTTTTCATGTAATGGCTGCACTCCAGATCTTCTCTGACGTATCCTTTACCTGCATGTTATAGATGAACACACTTTAGAACAGCCAACTCTTCGTCATACTTTTCACAGCCTTATGCCGTATTTTAGATCAGCAATTAGGTCCTGTACGTGCAGGAGTTTCTACCTGTTGATCCGAATGTTTCAATAGCGTAAAATTCGCCCTCTTCCATCTTGGTCTGCTCACCACCCTTCACAATAGGAACAGATTTTCCAGCATGTATCTGATATTGCCCAATGCTGTGTCCATTAAGATTACGGATACTTTTGACTGACAGAAAAACAGAAAATTAGAACCCATGAAGAAAACCTGAAGTTGGGGCCTAACAACTAAAGGTCGCACTTCCTGAATCTAGCACCATAGAACAAGTGTTGCCTTCTCATAAAAAATCAAGGAAAAAAAAATGCATTGCAAATAATTAAATGGTGCCAAAGAGGCAAAGACAAGCTGGTAGCGTTGAGATTGTGAACACCCGAGTGAGCTGCCACTACCAGAATATAGCCTCTGTGGTTTCTTAACAAGGAAAAGCAGAGCATAAGCAAGTAAGCAACTTAAAGCCAGAAACATAACAAGCAAATATAAAAATAACTGTCATCACCCTAAATGACCCAGTCCCATACTTCAGATGTTCAAGCTCATATATAACATTATATATGCATGGAACCAATTATATGTCATGCCTGCAATTCTAATACAACAACAACAACAACAACCAAGCCTTAATCCCAAAATAATTGGGGTCGGCTAACATGAACCAGTAAAGGGACCCGTCAGAGAACATATTCTAATACCTAATAAAGATGATAAATTTATCACAAAGGATTGAACACCTGCTCTAAATCTCAGGCTACCACACAAATGTTTAATAAGGACCAAAACATTTACTTAACTAATTTAGTAACAAGACTTAATCCAATGTAGCAACCAAAAGTCCTAAAGGCAATGACCAGACCTAAAAGAGGAAATGTTTTGTTTCCAAAATCATCACTAGGAAATTCATTCAGTTGACTAGAAGTAGAACTCCATGCATTCAATCTGAAGTCAAGAGTTGCCCCCACAGTACCCACAAATAGAAAGTTTCATGAGCTACCATATCTTGACATGAACAAAGACCATGACATAAACAACACATGCAATGCACATGAGCTACATATGTGCCAACCAAGAAGCTTGGAAGATGAATTCCTTTCACAAAATAATGATATCCAACACAGCTCTATTTAGTGCCAAAAAATGGAGCACGAAAGGTGTATAATGAAAATATACAAGCAGGGAAAGTAATACACTTCCAAACAAAATCAGAATAATTACCTTGAAAAGTCTTTCCATTAATTTCCACCTCATATGACTCCATGACTTCTTGTATAGCAGCGCCAACATCGCAGAGACGTACATCAATGCCGGCTTCCTAACATGTAACAAAATAGTATAATACCATCTCCAACATCTGGCTGTATATAAACAAAACTAAAACCAAGCTGATGAAGAAAAAAACCGACTCATATGTAAATGAACACAAGCTCTACTTGAAAGTAACAGACCTCAAAATACTTTCGGGGTCAAATTTGTTTAACGTCAATCATTAATTCGATAACGTTCATTGAATTACATTATCAAAAGCAAAACAAAAAGATTATGGTCAGAGCGGCCAGCCAAAACTACAATGGCTGTTAAACTAATAGGATATAATTCCAGCTGCAGTTCACACAACCCTCTCGAGTCCCAACCTGTCAGCTGATATAGGCCACAGAGCCAACAAAAAAGAGCACAAATTGACAAACTCGGATCTCCACCTTGACTGTTGTCAGACCGACAAGTTCTCATGAGAGCCAAAACGGCTTCATTGTAATATGTAATAGCCAGTTTGGACTTAAGATTTTATGTATATTCTTGTAATTGGACACGAAAGACAATGATGTCCAACAATAACCACAGAAAAGAGTTCCAAAAGTATATACTATATTCATATTGTACGGTCCTTGACTAAATTTACAGAATTAAATATGCAATTAGTTATATCTCTCAAGACCTCAAGTACCATTCTAACAGTGTTGTTATGACAGGGAGGGTAGTTTGTAAAGAGTGATGACTACATATTAGGAGAAAAATCTTACAGTAAGATGGTCACTTGTGCAGACAAGAATAGTACAAGTAAAGCAACAGCCCGTCAAAGGGAAAGGAAAGGTCCCATAAAAAAGGAAGGGATTATTAGAAACAAAAAAAACAAAGCATAAACTTGGAGAAAGCAAAGAAAAACGAAGGTGGTCAGGCTAGAAACAACCAAAAATGGTCATTCGAGTAAACACCTTCTATGTCACCCTCACCAGTGTTTTGTATTATACTCTTATCTTTTACAAAAGTTGCATATTATTTTAAAAAAATTATATAGTGGTAGAGTAATCCCCCGGCATGTGGATTTTAAGATAGGCATCGTTTTTTTCTCATTTGCTGGTTTTGTACAATAATAATTGAAAGATTGTGCCTCCACAAAGATGCCTGTCACAAGCCCACAAGCCGGGTGGAATTTGAGAGGCCACCACAGAACCCAACACCCAAATCCCTTTTTCAACTGGCCTACGGTCAAGCTGGTTGTGAGCACCCCTTCTTCCTAAACAATGCCACAGGAAAAGGACAGCCAGAATGTGAACCCTGGCCTCCTGGGAGGGAAGCCACCAATCACTCTCTTGAGTTGTCCATACTTTACATGGAAGGCAGTTGCTTTAAATAATCCTAATCCGGGATTGGTTCCAGTAATATCGTAAATGTCCCGCTTTAGCCAATTAGTTTATCAAAAGGGACGGGGCTGGTAAATCAAAGTGAGTCTCAAACTTACCTAGCTAAAAAGCAAGTAAACTACCTTGACTTAACTGTTGGAGAGGAATCAGAAATTGAATCTTGGTACACAATGGCTCAAGACTAGAAATTAAGATCAATAAAAAGATGTCCTTCCATTTTCTTCAAAAAAAAAATGTCCTTTCATTCACAATCTAGAGGGTGGATAATAAACAATAATTATACGACAAAGTTTTTAAAAAAAACATATATTAAGGGATTGTCAGACTGCTAAAAGGGACTAAAATGTCATAAACAGCTACAATAAATGCTTGTTAGATAGAGAGATACCTTAATTCCTGTATTTGTTGCTTCACGTGAAGCCTCTAATAATGGATCAAACATAGGATTAAATGCTACCGTAAAAGCACAATCTACTATATTTCCTGCAAAGAGGATAAGAAGGTGGGAAAATATTAATATTGAGTAAAAATTGACATCGACAACCGTCAGATTGCATATTTAAATCTATGAGAGTAAAAGGAAGCCTCATAAAATGAAAAAAGTCCAGAAATCCTACCATCAATATGAGTCCCAAAATCTAATTTCATGACATCATCATAATTTAGCACAGTTTTGTCTCCAGAATTTGGAGTCCAATGAGCAGCAACCCTGGTCATAACATTTACCATAAAGAAGTGCAGTGTGACGACAAATACTAAAGATTCTGAACCATACAACATAAAAATGTTACCAGTTCAAAGAGCATCCAGTAGGGAAGGCAATGCCAGCTTGTAGCCCATTTTCAGATATCAATTTCCGAACTGTATTTTCCAAAGTCTCACACAGGTCAGTCATCAACATCCCTGGCTTCACAATACTTCTGATGTATTGCCGAACCTACCCATATATAGCAATTATTATTTGCATCTCACAGCAGAAGAATTAAATATTTCTAACAGTAGGCAGACAAACCTGTCGATGAACTTCAGCAGCTTGGCGAACAGAATTATAAATAGGCTTCTGTAGACGCTCCATCTCTCTCTTCTCTTCAGATGTCACCCTCCATAAGTTACTACAACATCGACATAAGTTACTACCAAATCAACAGCGAGATCTTCTTAAGAAGTAGCAAGTATCACGTTCATCAAAAAGAAAAAAAGCAGCCAGTTCAAGAAGTTCAAAGAGTAACCAGTCCAGAGGCTAATTTTGACTAATAATATAGGTGGCTACTAAACGCAGCACAATTTTGGTTAAACGCAGCACGATTAAAAATACTTTGACATTGAACTTCCCTTATTGCCCTTGTTATGTTTTGAACTTCATTTCCTTCATATTCAAACACTTTCTCTCTCTCCTACTCACACTCTCCATTGAGCTCAACCCATGTCGACCCCACCTCGCCTTTTTAAATCATTGAACGACAAATTATTACGGAAGCGGAAAGAACTTGGGGGACTCGAACTTTGAGGTAAATTTGAAAACCCGCACTCATTTACTTTATTTTCTTTCGCTCAATGTGTAAGCAAGCTCAACGTTTAAAAGTTCGGATTGAGTATGTCGGCAGGGTTGCAAAATGACTGTTGGCAGGGCCTGCCAACACTCCTCAAGGGACCATTTTTTATTTATTTTTTTTTTTTGCGAAATTTCACGAAAAAACAACTACCTATTTTGGGTTGATGATTTAAGTTAAGTTTGTGTTGTATTTGGGCGTGTTCTTGAACAAAAGGATGAGTAAGTGAGTGAGCGAATGTAGATGAGGGATGGATGGGTAAGGTGGGGAGAAGGGTGGGGAGGGATTGGTTGAACGACTAATTATTACGGAAACGGAAAGAACTTGGGTGACTCGTACTT
>CAAKMY010122863.1:0-13723 GCA_901111285.1 Corrigiola litoralis | reverse complement strand
AATTTTTACTAACATATAATTATAGATATTCAGGATATAAGATGTGCATTGGCATATGTGCAAAAAGAAGTGGGAAGAATAAGAAGAAATGGAGGTAGTACTAAGTAATGAATATGAAGAGGAAAATATGTGCACTAGATGATAAAAAACTCTCAGTAATTGCTTCAATAAGCGTTGCTTGCTTTTGTATTAGCTTTTGCTTTTTTAGGAGGGTAGATGCTGTCTACTCTCATCAAGTTGATTAAGTAGCTTTTCTAGTCGCTTAAGGCCTTAGGGTGTATACTACCCAATTTTATAATCGATGACCTGATTAAGAGTATAAGGAAATACTCTGATGGTTTCATAGTGTCTTATGCCCTTTTGGTCTGTTTGAAATTGATAGTTTTCAGAGTCCATTATGTTTGTGTAATTAATCAAACTATTTACTAGAGCAGAGTGTTGCTGTTGGTATCTCCTCTCATTTTGGCCAAACTTAACTGAGATAATCACTTTGAAGTGAAGGGAGTGGTACATATAGATGCACCTCTGGATTAACAGAGAGTTTCTTCCAACTAAGTTAAGAATTGAGGCCCAGTCTTAAGCAAGAGCACATTATTTTCGTGGACAGAAATTAAATATAAATAAATTTGCTATTTTGGATACTGCTTAGTATCCGGAGCTTTCAAATGTTCATAAATAGTTGGCAGATTCTTCTTTTACTTTTACTTGTGAATCTTTCTTGGGGTATGTAATGACACCTATGTCGTCTCCTATTAGCTATGTTGTGAATGGAATTTGGAAAGCCAAAGCAACTCTACAGGTGCGTGTTTTGTTGGTCCATGGTAACAGAGAGAATCAACTCTAACGATAATTTGGAACGAAATTCGGTATTGAAAATGTTCAATGATGTATTGAAAATGTTCCTGATGAGGGTCTCGTTTGTGATTTTGTGTACAGCCTTTGGCTTAGAAGTTTGGTTTAAGTAGATAAGTGAAAAGCACTGGGTGCATCCTGGTTCAATGATGTAGTTTCGAACTCTACATATCAGACTTGTTGCTCTGCCTGGGAAAAACAAAATGGGCGTGGAAGTGAGCTATGCTAGCTGTGTTTTTGGTTTATCTCGATAGAGCAGAATTCCCATCAAGAACCGTCACTCCTTAGAGTTTTTTTGAGAATAGGTTGTCTTTCTAGGTTCCTTGTGGGTTAACCTTTGGGTGCTATTAGGTATTCCATCTATTTTAAACTGGAATTGGGCCCATCTGTATTTTCGCAACTAGGAGGACTTCTTGTCCAGTATTCCAGTGATGCTTCTTTGCACTTTGTACAATATTATTATTGTATTATTGTTTTTTAAATAAAAAAGTACTCCGTATGATAGTAATTTGTAATAATTTGCTATCACGAAAATTGATTTTTTGGATGAGAATTCTTTCATTTGGGTCGTGCAGTTATCGATCTTGCGAGTGTTCACAACTTATATACCGTTAAGACAGTTCATCTGGCAAATTTTTACAAAGTAAAGTACCTGGATGATGTCTAGGTGCTTAATCCCCTTTGACTAAGTAATTTCTGAGATTACTTCGTTGCGTCACCTATTCACCATCTTCAGGGTGAGGCTGTTGAATTAGTTGCTCGAACGTGCATGCATCATTCTTTGGCTTGCTTTCGTTTTCCTTTGTGGTTGCGTGGAGAACTTTCTGAATTTTATGTACCTTCCGTTTCAATATTTGCTTGATATTGAATGTAGTAACTAATCTATTGGAGCAACTGGGTTTTCAGATCAAGCGTATTCATGAATACAAGAGACAACTTTTGAATATATTGGGAATTGTATACCGCTACAAGAAAATGAAAGAAATGAGCGCCGCGGAGAGGAAAGCCAAATATGTTCCAAGAGTTTGTATATTTGGAGGAAAAGCGTTTGCCACATATGTACAGGCCAAAAGAATAGTGAAATTTATCACTGATGTTGGAGCGACAATTAATCATGATCCTGAAATTGGGGATCTACTAAAGGTATGTCGTTGTACATTATACCGTTCACTATTCAATTTTGTCGACTAGTTTGCTTTCTAGTAGTGTTTACCCTATGAAGTATGATCAATTAGACCAAAGTTTCTACTCGGGATTTGGGTAGGCCATTATCATTGAAAATTCATGAAGCAAATGCAGAGCTTTTTAAACCTTTTTGTCAAAAGGAACAAGCTCTAGTGGTTTATCTTATGACGGCGCACCCATTTTTTGGGGCGATAGGACCTGTCATCGACAAAAACACTCAGTTACTCTTGTGTGGTTTCTGTTCCTTTCTGACAAGACTTAAACATTAAAGTTCTTACTGCTAAAGCTTTACATGTAGGTAATTTCAGACACTATCTAATCAGTCATTACTAATCTGACTTTTTTGCTGAATCATCAGTCTCTTTTGGTTGTTCTTATGGCCTCTTTTGATCCTCAGATAAGAGGATTGGGTGTGGATGTACATATCAGGTGTTAAATGCTTCTATAATGTAATAACAGGTGATTTATGCAGTCTGGAATTTTCGGAGAGATGCTGTTTAGTTTACTATTGTAAAATAACGTATTATCAATTATGCTTTCGTTAGACTGTAGAATATACACCTTATAATTGCTCACCAGCAATGTTTCTTTTAAGATGATTCTCTTCAACACCAGACAATGTTTCAGTTTATTACAAAATTTGGTTGTCTAATGCAGACATACACATGGACGTTGAACTTTACCTTGTTTCAAGTTTGTAGCGCAATTGGTTCAAGTATGATAATATACCTCGAAGTTGTTAATTTTAATGGAGTACAGCAGCAAATGTATAGTAGCAGAAAGGGATTGTTAGAATATGCTTAACTTATTCCTTCCCAAAATGAAATTCTTGAGAGGCTGCTGAACAGCATTGAGAATGTGTTGATTATCAGTTACCTTATTGTTACAGTTTGTAGTAATGTTTTTCGATGTTTGAGAATGATGTCTTGCTATGACTTTTGTTACTTTCTGCCATCAGATAATCATTCCCATGTGAAATTTTGTTTCAGGTTGTATTTGTCCCTGATTATAATGTTAGTGTGGCTGAGTTATTGATCCCTGCAAGTGAGCTTTCACAGCATATCAGGTAACAACTGTAATCTTTTGCATCATCCTAATCCTTCTCATTTTCTGATTACATAAGTTTTGTCTCGCACTTTGGTGCACGTAGCGATAAATGAACTCAAATTCATAGAAAATATCATTTGATGATCATTTATAGAAGATGATCCTTACATTTAGCCCTGCAAGTGCATCCTTACTGCTTTTAAGACGACAATGGATCCAATGTTGAGATGTTTCTATTTGATTGATAGTGGATTTGTATCAATCCAAATTTGCCCTGTCAGTGAACCATGCAATCAAACCGAGAGTGAGTGAATTCGAATACCTATTAGCAGCAACCAGGACTTCTTTGCTGCCCTCATGCAACCATTACATCACCTATTAATAAGCCAAAGCAGCCCTTGTTGCTTTCCCCACTACATCGTAATGTTACCCTAGTTAATCAGATTAACAGAAAAGAAGGAGACCTTGTCATGGACTATATTAACTGAAATTTCTAAACTTTTGTGAACACTTTGATGTCTATTTTAGTTACATTTTATGGTTTCTGTTATTTTTTTTAATTAATTCCCTCCTGCAGCACTGCTGGAATGGAGGCCAGTGGAACCAGCAATATGAAATTCTCAATGAACGGATGCATTCTAATTGGGACACTGGATGGCGCTAATGTTGAAATCAGGGAAGAAGTCGGAGAAGAAAACTTCTTTCTATTTGGTGCTCGTGCACCTGAGATTGCTGGTTTAAGGAAGGAAAGAGCTGACGGCATGGTAAGCCATTTCCGCATCCTCCATCACGCGAGTCCCTTCCGGACTCTGTCTTTGTCTGTTTTGTCCGGCCTTTCTTCACAATTAATGTTGATGTATGGGCCCGGAAGTCATTTCCTTCAGGCTAACATACTAATTACCATGTTCTAGAAGACTAGAACTAATGAATCCTCTGACAAGCTTCGTGTGGAGTCTGTCTTGGAGACAAGTAATTACAATTATCTGCCGCGTATTAGATTACCCGCAGCGGAAATAGCTACTTGTACAGTACAGCTGGTTGGTACTGATGTCAAGATCTCCTTATGACTGATAGGGCAGGCTCCTACTATAACCAGGAGTATATCTGGGGGTTCTAAAACGGGCTTCTTGTTTCATTATCAATCTGTTAGTGATTCATGTAAATTTTTCTGTAGTTTGTACCAGACGAACGGTTTGTAGAAGTCAAGGATTATGTTAGAAGTGGTGTATTTGGATCATGCGACTATGATGAATTGATAGGATCTTTGGAAGGAGATGAAGGATTTGGGCGTGCTGATTATTTCCTTGTGGGCAAGGACTTCCCCAGCTATATAGAATGCCAAGAGAAAGTCGACAAGGCATATCGAGATGTAAAGGTAAGTAATAGAAATCATAAATGTTATGTTTTATTGATCAAGGACATGTTTTGAGTCTTTAAACAATTGAAGGGTTATTAGTTATCACAACCTTCAGGAGGAGAAAGTATTGCACATAAGCAGTGAGGCTGAATGTTGACAACATTACATATCCAGTAAAATGGACTTATGTTTGTTATACATTTCTGGATTCTTTTGTTTTACAACGTCTCTGTCTGAGCTATCTGTACTTTGACATGCAGAGATGGACGAGAATGTCAATCTTGAATACAGCTGGATCATTCAAGTTTAGCAGTGACAGAACCATTCATGAGTATGCTAAGGATATATGGAATATTCACCCTGTCGAACCCCTGTGAACACGTATGAGACGCTAGCTCTTCAATTGTTGGGGCACTCATTGAGATAGGACTTGTAGTTATGGATTCCTCTGTTGGCTACTGCATACATGATAGTTTAATCTTCTGAATAAAAATTTAGAATCGCAAATTCTGTAAGTAGATCCATGAATTTAGATACTATTCATGTAGGCTTGTTCCTTGAATTAGAAGCCTAAATGAGTTGCAAGAACTGTTCCTGCCTTGGCACAAGTCTCATATGTAATTCTGGTTTATGCAAACAACTCAATGTGCAGAACGCAGTAATAATGACTTTGACTACTTCTCACGTTGCTGTTTGTTATTCGCCACATGAACATTTGATCCTTTATTTTTGCAAACGGATGTTTGATACGGTTAGATTATGGATGTGGAGATACTTCAGGATTGGTATATTAATATACCTCTTATGTAATCCATCATGTAACATGATTATTCACCCAGTGATTTATCCATGATTAAAGTACCACTCATATATACCTCTTAGGAGAGCACCCATGGCGAAAGGGATTAGTCACTACTTCCGATTGTGGAACCCTTGGTTAAACAAAAAAAACGTAATGAATCTTGGCAAACGAGTGTAGGACATTTATGAGACATTTTGGGAAATTCTTAATAATGTGATGAAGAAATGACAAAAGTCTAGAGATTGTCTAAGAACATCTCTATATCTTAAGGTCAGACCCTCTGGAAAGAATCGTAAGGGAATTTAATCATGTGGTGGGGTATACTACGATGAACGTACAACGAAAGTCTAAGATATCCTTCGGAGATATCTAAGATCGAGAAATGGCATGTTAGTTTTATTGACACTTTAGCATTGACGCTTTGATAAAGTGTCAGATAGACTTTTGAGCTAGTTTTGGGAGAGACCGCCTATTTTTATTATAAAAGTACAATAAGGGTAATGTAACTCTGCTTGAAATTGGGCTTGAAGGGGGCTCGAGACAATTTAGCTTACAAAGAGCTTGTCTACTTTTATGATAAAATATGGTCTCTTTCAAGAATTTGTGTAGATTTCATAGGGCGGAAATTCCCCGGTAAAATCTGTTGTAAAAGTGCGCCAAGGTGCAAATGGGCCGAGAAAGCCCACCAAAAATTAAAACTGAAAAAAGAAAAGAAAGAGTAAACCCACGAGCCACGATTGTTTTACTTTTTCCTTCAAACTACGACAACGACATGGATATCAACACTTATATAATTGAGGGTGCTCCGGTATGGGTTTGCGAGGCTCAGCTGGTGGTGCCTTCGGGTGCTCAGTGAGGTTAGGGACGGTGGATCGCTCATTGGTGTTGGTTTTAAAACCGACATCTACGATGCCGCGCCGAAGCCTCACTGCGACTTCTTAAGTCGGGGGCGAGAGGTAAGTTCGAAGACAAGTTATTATACTCAATGATGAAATACACACTCGATAATGAGGCATTGCTCAATATGACGTTTATTCCGGTGGAATAGCTCATATTTGAATGGTGGCTACTAAATGCAGCACAATTTTGGTTAAACGTAGCACGATTAAAAATACTTTGACATTGAACTTCCCTTATTGCCCTTGTTATGTTTTGAACTTCATTTCCTTCATACTCAAACACTTTCTCTCTCTCCCACTTACACTCTCCATTGAGCTCAACCCATGTGAAACCCCACCTCGTCTTTCTAAAGCATTGAACGACGAATTATTACAGAACCAGAAAGAACTTGGGTGACTCGTACTTTGAGGTAAATTTGAAAACCCGCACTCATTTACTTTATCCTCTTTCGCTCAATGTATAAGCAAGCTCAACGTTTGAAAGTTCGGATTGGACATGTCGGCAGCGTTGCAAAAGGACTGTTGGCAGGGCCTGCCAACACTCCTTGAGGAGTGTCGGCAGATCTGGCCGACATTCCTTTTTTTTTTTTTTTGCAAAATTTCACGAAAAACAACTACCAACTTTGGGTTAATGATTTAAGTTAAGTTTGTGTTGTATTTGGGCGTGTTCTTGAACAAAAGGATGAGTAAGTGAGTGAGCGAATGTGGGTGGGGGATGGATGGGTAAGGTGGGGCGGAAAGAACTTGGGTGACTCGTACTTTGAGATAAATTTGAAAACCCGCACTCATTTACTTTATTCTCTTTCGCTCAATGTATAAGCAAGCTCAACGTTTAAAAGTTCGGATTGGGCATGTCGGCAGGGTTGCAAAAGGACTGTTGGCAGGGCCTGCCAACAGTCCTCAAGGGAGTGTTGGCAGATCTGGCCGACATTCCCATTTTTTTTTTTTTTTTTTTTTGCAAAATTTCACGAAAACAACTACCTACTTTGGGTTAATGATTTAAGTTAAGTTTGTGTTATATTGGGGCGTGTTCTTGAACTAAAGGATGAGTAAGTGAGTGAGCGGATGTGGGTGGGGGATGGATGGGTAAGGTGGGGATGGATGGGTAAGGTGGGGATAAGGGTGGGGAAGGTGGGGAGGAGAGAGATATGTTTGGAGGGAGGAGGGGAGGGTGGGGGTAGAATAGGACAAATTATTTTAGAAGTTTTTTTAATCGTGCTAAGTTTAGTCTCTACCATTTGAATTAGTCAATGATATAATGTGTAGTCTCAGAGCTATACTTTGGTTCTTAAACTTATTCAAATATTTGAATACTACATGTTGTTAACGTTTTGTGATTTTTGTGTAGAGAAACAGGATCGAAGAAGACTTTGTGTCTTGATTTCTCCACTCCCAGCTTTTACATACTTAATATAGGACGTATAAACTTGTAATCGCAAAACTTGTGTATTCTTATGTTGTATTGTCAGGGCACACACAAGCCCATATATGTAGTACAAAGTGCTTACAATTAACGCTCTTATATGTAAGCACATACGCAATTCGTAGCCGAAATCTATCTATTAATATTACTGTAACTTTATCTATTTACTAATACGGTACACAAATGGATGCAATCAATATAATATTACAACAAAAGGTTAATCCCAAACACTTATCTCTTTCTTGTTTTATCTTTCCTCTAGCAGCAGAACCTTCCCCCCACTTTTTCTTCATTCACTTTAATGCATATATGGCTTATCTTAATATAAAAAGACTATAGCCACCACCACCACAACCTCTTTTACACCACCTTCAAACTCAAATGCAACCGACCGCAATAAAACAGCCACCCAACTTTACTGCTCCTCACCAAATCAACCCACTCGCTACCTCACTCTTTGGTGGCAGCTGGGGTCCAATTAATGTCACCACCTCAAGCCATGTCATGCACCGTCACTACAAAGGTTTGTGGTAGGAGGGGAAACAAAAGTAGTGGGTCAAAACTTGTGGGTATTTGACGTTGTTTATAGGTTGGGTTTTGATTGAATTTTGGCATGTAGTCCAGCTGTATGCAAGGAGTATAGGTTTTCAGGGGTTGATGTTGGTGAATATGGGTTGTTTTGTGGTTGAGAGGAAGCTACGATGAGGCATGTCGATGCGTTGGTGCTTATTTGGAGTCACGATTATGTATAGTCGTATATTTTTTCCTAAGAAGACTGACATGTAATTCAAATTCGATTTTTTTTTTTTTTGGATTTACGGACTTGAGAGCTGCCCCAACTTCCAAAAAATCCGAATTGGCTTATTTGGTGTCAAGTACCGAAGAAAAAGTTAGAGTATATAACGTCACGCCCCAAATCCTCGTACTTGGACTTCAAGAGCCTAACACCGCCACATCATTATAGACTTATTCTACAATGGCATAGGGCTTCTCTTTATCCAATACAATTATTCACTAAGACACAATGTTCCCGACTTAAGGTTAAATAATATCATACAAATCCTCGCAACGTTTTATATGTTCGCGGATAATAATACAACACTTAATTATCATAGCAAGAGTCTACACTTGACGATACGTGTATTTCTGTTGCTTGGCACTAGTCTTCTCCTTGCACTTCATATTCATCTAACATCCCAACTTTTACTCTCTAACGCTCATTTGTGTACATTCTCTCTCTTATTCACTCACTAAAAAGCCCTACTTTAGAGACGCCACAACCTCGATCCCGACTTTATCGTCGGAGCACAGGTTTCTCAGATCCCTTCCCCCCGAGGTAAATTTGTTCATTCTTGTTAGTCTAAGGAAGCTTGAAGTACGAGTCCAGAGCTTAGTTCCATTCTCAAAGATTTTTAAGTAAACACATTAAAAAACATTAAAGGTGTGTTTGGTAAGTCATTTCAGTCACCTTATTTGACAAGTCTATCTTATTTGTCCAAGATTTCAGTCACCTTAAATTTTAAGGTTGTTTGGTAATACAACCTGAAACACATTTAAGTTAACCGAAAAAATAAGCTACTTTGGTAACCTGAAAAAAAATTCCAGTCATTTGAAAAGTTTCGGTCACCTTTGCAGTTTTCACGTACCTTTTCAATTTTCAGGCACTATTTCATCCAATTTTGCCAAACACACACCCTAAGTAGGAAAGTAAAGTCAAAATGAAAATAAGGTAGGTACAAAATTAAGAATTTAACGTTAAAAAACCTTAGCAAATGACATCACCATCGATAAATATTTTCCAGTATGGAGGCCCAATGACACATTCACACAGTGTGGAGTGGGGTTGGTGAGTGAAGAGCCCTCCTATAAACAGACCCACACACACTCCCCAACTCTGTGCACCTTCCAATCTCACTCATTTAGAAAAGTTATATCTAAATCTCTCCATTCTTTTCTTCTTCATTTCTATCCTTACCAAAATGGAGCACGAGGGAATCTTGTTGGGCATGGGAAATCCCCTCTTGGATATCTCTGCTGTTGTTGAGGATGAATTCCTGCACAAGTAATTCTCTTATACATTCATTTTTTGTACTTGAAATGGTTGTGTTTTTGTCATGTTTCATTAAATCTGTGAATACCCTTTTGTCCCTTTTTGTATTGCCTACCATTATGTTGGGTTATGATGGTAAAGACTGTGTTTTTAGTGAAGTTGTTGATGGATCTGTGAATGTGGGATGATGGGTGTTTTCAGTTGTTGCAAGAAAGACACTTTGTGTTATTAGTGTTGTTGTAAAGATGTTGCCTTTTGTTTCGGGTGTCGGTGGCGAGGAAGATTTGCTGAAATGGGGTTTTAATTTGTGTTTTGTGTTTGATGCAGGTATGATATTAAGCTCAACAATGCCATCCTTGCAGAGGAGAAGCATCTTCCTATGTGAGTCAGCTCTTTCTTACGAGTATATATACTGTTCATGAATGATTACATGAACTTAGTGGAGTAGTGATTTTTGAAACTCCTGCTAAGTGTAGCTAGAGCTGTTAACATCATTTTTATTAGATATTCCTGCTGTAGATTGCATGACAACTAAGTGGAGTAGCGAGTTCTCTGTTATAATTGATTTGAGTATAGTTGTTTGGATTTCGAAGTTGATCTATATTTGTTCGTATAAGATATGAAACTCATGAGGGTCACTCTTGGTACTGCCATTTTTTTCAACACAAATTATTAGAGAAGACCGTCTACTTTTATTATAAAAGTAGACCAACTCTTTGCTATGTAAATTCTCTTAAGCTCCCTACAAGCCGAAATTAGTTGTAGATTTATATGCTTTTATTGGGCCAGCATGGCTTGGTCTACTTTTATAATTAAAGTAGACGGTCTCTCCCAAGACTAGCTGTTTTTTTAAATGTTGTCAGACTGATTGTTTTGAAGATTACATTTTTGGTTTTTATGGAGATCACATTTTAAAATAATGTTGCTATACTGATTCAAGTGTAGAACGGTTAAGTGGAAGGTTGCGCACACGATTACATTTGGGACGAAAGATTTGTTAGTGGGATTTATTTTGCAAAACAATATAAACTTGAGAAGCTCTTTATAGGTGGGCTTCCTGGTTCTCATATAGAGTATATAATGTGTATCGGTTTATCCCCACTTCATATTTGTCTTATGGCAGTGCCATTGTCACTGTTTGGATATAAGTACTTGACTCAAACTTAACATAGTGGGAGTGCCACAAGACAGAAAGGAGTGTACATAGACACTCAGTTTCATATTAGATACATAACCTTGGTATTTCATATGAGACATTTTGTTTTGAGATCAAGAGAAACCTCCATTACTAGCCGTTAATTAGTACTTAACCTAGCAAGCTGTTAATATGAATGTTTTTGGTCATCTCATTTTCAATATATGTTTAGTCATGTCTTTGTAGTATGCTGATTAGTAAAGGCTGTATATTTGCTCTTTTTCCATTGCAAGTACGCTCACAAGGTACATGATTTTGATTTATACTTGTATCGGACGACTTATAGGTATGGCGAGATGGCTAGCAAGTTCAAGGTGGACTACATTGCTGGAGGTGATACTTAATTGTTTGTTAAACTTGGTTGTCATAGAAAGGATCTTTAGAAGAGCTAAGCAGCTAATTACACTTATTAACGACACCTTTTTATATTTCTCACAGGTGCTACACAGAATTCCATTAGAGTCGCCCAGGTATATCTCCAGATCCTCTTACGAATGCATGTAGGTCAAATCTTAAATCTCGACATAGGGTAATCAAATTTATTTCTGTCTTTTTCAGTGGATGCTCCAAAAGCCTGGTGCTACAGGTTACATCGGTTGCATTGGTAAAGACAAATTTGGAGAGGAGATGAAACAAAATGCCAAACAAGCTGGTGTCAATGTATGTTGCCTGTGCATTGGCTTGTTCACCTTTCTTTCCGGTTTTGATGTGCTTTTGTAACCTATTATATTATTTGCCTTTGTAATGAATTCTTGTTGCTTATCAGGTTCACTACTATGAGCATGAGTCTTCACCTACCGGTACTTGTGGTGTTTGTGTTGTTGGTGGTGAAAGGTCAGTTACTCTCATCCTTGATATGATTTATGGCCTATCCTGTTTTTCCTGATGAAAAATGCTATTTCTGTGCTTGCTTGAAACATGGTATACACTAGTGTCAGTAGCATATGAATACAGAGACCATCTGTCACCCTGTTATTTGAAGTTTACATGTATCATTTTAATGCTTGCCTAAAGCCCTAAAGTTTTAATGTGAATATGTGCTTTAACCTCAAAAAAAAAAAAAAAATCATTCTCCTTGTTGTTGACTATTAAAGTTTTTCCCTGTTTATGTGTGCAGGTCATTGGTCGCCAATCTTTCTGCTGCCAACTGCTACAAGGTCGATCATTTGAAGAAACCTGAGAACTGGGCGTTGGGTATTAGCTGACTTTGCTGTTACTGCTGTTTTATTTTTCCTTTCATCTATATCATTTCGTAGTGATTTTGAAGCTGACTTGCTCTTGATATTCAATTTGTTAGTTGAGAAGGCCAAGTACTACTACATTGCTGGGTTTTTCCTCACTGTATCCCCTGAATCTATTCAACTTGTGGCTGAACATTCAGCTGCAAATGACAAGGTATTCTTGAGTTTTATATGCTACTTCTTCTTTTAAACTATTCCCCATCGGCTTTCTGGATAGCTTCTTACAGGCCCTGGTATGCTTCATTTCCAGGTTTTCATGATGAATCTCTCTGCTCCATTCATCTGTGAGTTCTTCAAGGACCCCCAGGAGAAAGCTTTGCCGTAAGCTTTTTACTCTACTTTCCTGCGCGATTGTTTGAAAACCGTAATCATAGTACTTATAGAACTCGTTTCTTGTGCTTCAGATACATGGATTACGTTTTTGGCAACGAAACCGAGGCAAGAGCCTTCTCTAAAGTCCACGGTTGGGAGGTAAAGTTTGCTTTAATGCTAGATCACGCATTCTGTACCAACTAATGTATCTTATCAGCCTTATTTCTTTTATTAGACTGAGAATGTGGAGGAGATTGCTATCAAGATTTCCCGGTGGCCCAAGGCATCAGGAACACACAAGAGAATCACTGTGATTACCCAGGGTGCTGACCCTGTTGTCATTGCCGAAGATGGTGTGGTGAAGAAATTCCCAGTACCAGTGTTGCCAAAAGAAAAACTGGTCGACACTAATGGAGCTGGTGTGCCATTGTAACTTGTATGCTTGAGTAGATCAGCTTATTTGTGTATCTGCTGACGAATCCTTTATTTCAACTTTTTCTTCCAGGTGATGCTTTTGTGGGAGGATTTTTGGCCCAGTTGGTCCAGGGTAAGCCTATTGAGGACTGCGTAAAGGCTGGTAATTATGCTGCAAATGTTGTCATCCAAAGGTCTGGCTGCACATACCCAGAGAAGCCTGCGTTCAACTAAGCAACCACAAGTTTCGGCGTTTACTTAGAGCTAGTTTAAGTATCTTCAAGAGTTGATAACTAGTTTCTGGGTTATCCTCATTTTTTGAGCTTGCCTCCGTATTGCTTGTGCTATTGTTGACTGGGGTTTTGATTGCTTAGTTTCATTTTCCCAGTAGCATATGATTCTAAGTCATTGTTACAGAGGTCTATCATTATACGTTTACAGTATGTGTTCAGAATCTTAGAGATGGGTACTTGAATAAATAGAGTTTGAGTTTGCACTATAAAGCGTTTCTTACATAGGATGTGGGATTTTCTGAAATGTCTTGAAGTGCTGCAAATACTTGACATCAAAGTGTCATAGGCCAACGGTGAGTTTTGAACCCCGTTGGGGGATTTCGCCTTCATAGTCTGGCCATAATATCACCTGTGATTCAAGTTAGTAGTCGGTTCAACTTCACAAGTCAGCTGAACTTCAACTTAACCTAAACGATCACATGCAAGCGCTACAGGATATTGTTGATAAAATTACTATGTCTATGAGGCCACGTGATTCAAGAAAGTAGCATCTGGAAAAGCAGGCCTTCGTGGTTTTGTCTAGATCAATGCTTCTGTCTTCCTCTGATATTGATGGAAATCGATCCAAGGATCTTGGGTTATCGAGTCTTTCGTAAGCTTAAACATGAGTTATCGACACGATCCTGTTGCTGTGCACCGCCCACCCCCCCCCC
>CAAKMY010122852.1:2090-26279 GCA_901111285.1 Corrigiola litoralis | reverse complement strand
GGAAAGAACTTGGGTGACTCGTACTTTGAGGTAAATTTGAAAACCCGTATTCATTTACTTTATTCTCTTTCGCTCAATGTATAAGCAAGCTCAACGTTTAAAAGTTCGGATTGGGCAAGTCGGTAGGGTTGCAAAAGGACTGTTGGTAGGGCCTGCCAACATTTCTCAAGGGGCTGTTGGCAGGGCCTGCCAACAGTCCCTTGAGGAGTGTCGGCTGGGCATGCCAACAGTCCCTTGAGGAGTGTCGGCAGATCTTGCCGACACTCCCATTTTTTTTTTTTGGCAACATTTCACGAAAAACAACTACCTACTTTGGGTTAATGATTTAAGTTAAGTTTGTGTTGTATTTGGGCATGTTCTTGAACAAAAGGATGAGTAAGTGAGTGAGCGAATGTAGGTGGGGGATGGATGGGTAAGATGAGGATGAATGGGTAAGGTGGGGAGAAGGGTGGGGAGGGGTGGGGAAGGTGGGGAGGAGAGAGATATGTTTGGAGGGAAGGGTGGGAGTAGAATAGAAAAAATTGTTTTAGAAGTTTTTTTAACCATGCTGCGTTTAGTCTCTGCCTTTTTAAAAAGTGAAAAGAGTCACCGGAAACTGTTGATCAAGTGGTCATTGTATATCTAGTTGAGTGAGAGTGTGAGACTGTATAGTATTGACTATTGAACATCAGAGTTATTAGGTATAGGATCGAGGGTATCTCAACTAGAAAGCCGAATCCTAACTCCGAAGGGTAGGTGAATCACATGCATTTGACAAAATAATTAAATTGTTTACCCCTTGTAACATGCGGACAACGATAGACTTTATGTTATACAGTGAAAACTTATGTACTAGCTATAGTAGTATTCCACAAGCAAGGACGTGGGGCTTTAAGTGCCACTTCCAAAGTCACCGGACATGGCCAATAGGCCATCTATACTTCCTAATTCTTAAAATATCTCAAAATTTATTTCAACCATTTTCTTTGACTATTGGTACCGGGCAGATCTTATGTAGTTCATTAGCATTTGCATAGTATCATATATGCAGCTTATATACACGAAAACAAAACATAATTGAAATGATAGAAAGATTACCAAGAGCAAGGCCTTGATCTCAGTGTCAGTCAACTTGCCACCATCACCATCACAATTATCCTTCAAAGATATCAAAGTGCTCAATAGATCGCTACCATGCACAACACCTTTATTGTGTTCCTCCAAAATGGTACCAAGAAAATCGTCAAACCTTTTGTGAAGCTTCTTCATCTTTATGGCAACCCCTTGCAAGTCTAGCCATTCTAATGCTGGCACAAAGTCGCCAATGTTGAAAACTCCAGCGAGAACCATCATCTCCACCACCATATCCTTGAATTCCTCCGCTTTTGGGTCACTCCTCCCCGTGCCATCGCCGAAAACTCTCCTCCCAAGCATCACCCTTGATAAGGCGTTCGTAGCGCACACATTGAGAAGTTGTCCTAGTGGTACTGGCGTTGTTCCTGCGTTTGCTAGCGCCTTTATAAGTATAGATACTTCCCCCTATGAAACATTTGAACAATCAAACTAAAATTACGCCAATTAAAAGGAATGCATATGAAGATCAAATAGTCATTATTAGAGTACTATATGATTTGCGACAGTCATCAGTTCATGGCTACGCAAATAATTTCTAGCAACTGGTTCATAATTTATAAGTTGACTTGAGTAGTTGCCGAAAGTAATTTATGGACCATATACGTTACAAAATACTCGACATGTTTTTCAGTACTCCGTACGTATAAGTTACGAAAAGCACTACAATACTAAAAATGGACTAGAGGATATGACCTAACATTCAAAACCGCCAATCATTTCACAAACCAAACAAAAATGCAAACTTAAAAAGGCAAGATGTCACAATAATTCAGAAAAATGGTCCTTCCACTGCCACTAGTTGCAATATAGTACTCCATTACCACAGTTTGCAGTACTACACGTACTACTACTCTGTCCCCAGTGCTCCACAAGGTATGTAGTATAGCATTATTGCATTAATTTGTTAGCATATACTCCGGATATCACCCGCGGCAAAAGGAATTAGTCACTATTTCAGGTGGTGGAATCCTTGGTTAAAACCGAAAAAGATATACTCCGTATATCATCATCAGCCTATGTATTAATTTGTTTCCAGGATTTCGAAGTAACGGACACACACACACCCCGCGGAAAACTCAAAACTTATGGTAGTATAACTCGATAGGAACTAGTAACATAAGATCAATCCTTGTAAGAGGACAGTCTTCTATATATATGAACGTGACTCTGTTCTGTCCTTTTCTAACCACGATGTATAATCTTCATGCATAGTAACATTCCACTTACACATTATTATCTATATTAAACACCAGATCGACCGACATAAACATAAGTGAAAATTATTGAAACGAACCTGGCGAACAGGTCTGTAATCTTCCAAGGCCTTAGCGGAGAACAAGTGAAGGGCACAAATTTTCCTAAGCACACGCCACCTAGGTCCATATGGTGCAAAAACCAAGTCTTGATAATTATATGCAATATGTTTTGCTCCTGAATTTGGAGGCCTGCTTGAGAAGTTCGCATCATGGACCTTTAGGAACTGAGCTGCAACCGAAGCCGACGCCGCCACCACCACATGCACGTACCCCAACCTTAGGTAGAGTAATGGCCCATACTTCTGGGCCAGGCCCGCCAAGCCCTGGTGTGGGGCCGGGCCCATGTGGGGTAAGTTCCCAACAATGGGCCACGGCTTTGGGCCTGGCGGGAGTGGTTTTGGGTTGCGGTTGAAAGTGGTGGAAATGAGGTAGTAGAGGAATATGGCAAGGGCTATGGTGTAACAAGTTAGCTCTAAGGGTGACATTTTGAGGTAGCTGGAATGAGTGTTGTATGTTGTAACTGGTAAGAAAATGATGATAGAAGTCTCTATTAAGTGTTTGATTTTGCGGGGAATTCTTATATAGGAAAAGAGGGAAAGACATTTTTGGGGTGGAAATGGACTCTACGTACGTACGTAGGACTTAGCTGTTACTCAATGCTGATATTTTGTTGGAGTCACTCGTTTGGGCTTCTAGCAGTTTGGTTGGTGCGGAAGTTGATTAAGATAAATAGTTGAAGATTACGTATTTACCCATTTACTTATGCAATGAAGAATCTGTTTAATTATGAACAGATAGAGATACTAATTTGATCGGAGATAACACTACATCTGCATCGAAGCAAACGATTAGAGTAAGTATTTCCTTAAAATTTTCATTACAGTGTGAGCTTGAAAGTTACTATAATGAGAGGCTTAAGTGAGACAGTCACATAAGAGTAATCTAGTGCGACATATTATACTTACAATAGTTAATGGTTTAAGGTTTTAACTTAGTTGTGATATTTGTAGACACGTTTCACCAGAAATTCGGTAATATAGTAATGTAGTATTGATAAATATTCTGACTTAAATTTCTTAGAATGAAAAAGTATATCTAAAATAGCATTAAATGATACGGAGTATAATACTAAAACGTATAAATCCAAATTTAATTTTAAGGGAAATTATCTAGGGTACCCTTGAGGTTGTACCCCTTAACTTTGGAGGCTATCTATGGTACCCCTGAGGTTTGATTTTACAAAAAAAAAAAGAGTAGAAAGTTGACCCCACTTGAATTAAAGTTAAATAAAAGTAATTAAAATACTTTATATAGGTAGTGTTTGATAATATTTATTTTATTTTTGTTTATAAACAACTAAAATTATTTTGTTATTTATGGTCTTCAAAAAATATTTTTATATATAGAATATTTGATATAATATTAAAATAACTCTTTGGTATGCTTAAAAAGTTTTTTACTTTTTAAAAGTGAATTTTTTTCACATCTTAGTTTTTTACTTTTTAAGAAAGAGAGAGAGAAAGATAAAAAATAAAAAAATTAGTTAGTTACCGACAAAACAATGTTTTTATAACTACTTTTGTTGACTAAAAATAAAATAAAAATTTCTTTTTAAAAAGTTACAAAAATATTTTTTGAAAACCATAAATAAAAAAAAAATAATTCTTGTTGACTATAAACAAAAATAAAATAAATATTATCAAACTTCACCTATATAAAATAATTTTGATTAGTTTTAGTTGACTTTAAATCATATGGGGTCAAGTTTTCACTCATTGTTTTTATAAAACCAAACCTTAGTAGTACCATAGATAGCCTCCAAAATTAAGAGGTACCTCAAAAAAAATTAATAACCTCAAAAATACCCTAGATAATTTTCCTAATTTTAATCATAACAGCAAAGGCCATCTAGCCATTTAGCCAAATACTCCCTTATTGCGTCTATCAACAAACCTTGATACAGAATGATCGATCGACGATACGAATACCTACCTATTCATTGAGGTGAGAACGATAAGTACTCCGTATCATTTGATGCTATTACCTGCTTCAGTTTCTCTACGTTCGCGCGGTCTGTAATTCACGTTGATAGGTAGTTGAACACTTGGACTGATAGAAAGACACGTGACAGCACCAATAGGGCAATGTTCTTCTTCCTAGTTCCTACTCTCACTCTTACTGTAATCGCTTTAGATCAAGACTTCATTTTGGTCCACAGTATTAAGTTGGCATTTCTAGATTGTTTTTTATAATTTTAATTTTCTCGATTCTTTTCAATACTCGTCTTAACAAAATAATCGATAATTATGTTCTAACCCTCCAACCCAAAAAAAAAAAAACAGATCTTTTTTCGTGTCCTAAGGTTTGGACTAATCTAAGCTTAGTGCACCAGTTTTTCGAATTCCATATTTGATACTCCACATACCACAGTATTCAAGTTTGATGTCGTTAATAGCTTTTTTGTATTCCGTAAAAAAAGATATTAATCGGTTCAAGAAAACTTTTTACAACCTCTCTAAGGATGGATTTATCTTTTATGAAAGACCTTCCCAAGTCTAAAGTGAAATAAACATTTACAAATTACAAAAAAGCTGGTATATGGAGACATAACAAAGGAACTTATAAAATATACAACGGAATGAGCAACAACAATTACAAGCTATTACCCGGAGCACTTAGATCAACTAGTAAGGGGTTGTTCTAGCTTAACCAGAGGTCTCAGGTTCGAGACCCTGGGAATGCAGCAGTGTTAAACTCTGAAGGAAAATGCCGCCCTAGTGGTCCTACCCGGCTCGAATCCGGATAAAACCGGATGGTGAAAACAAAAAAAAAAAATTACAAGCTATTAAGTATTAACCACCATTTATCCCTCACGCTTATCTTCTTGCGAAGTTGGGCAACTCTACAAATATAACCTTAAACAAAGTAACAAAATTGAGATAACACTTGGATTTTTTTATTTTTTTTTTTTATATACGATTCTACTTCATACAAGACGCTACTTCATACAAGACGCTATAACTCTATCCGACTTACGACCTGGCATCCAATAAACTAAAGTGTAGTCTGCATGAATATATTGGTCGGTCCAGCCCATTTAAAATATGTACAATTTTGCAGCTAAATATTTTCAGCCCAAGATTGGGAAGTCCACAATAATTTGAGTTCTGTTTAATTAGACTTAGCAAACATGTTATTCGGGTTGGGTCCGGATCTGGTCGGTCACTTTGGGTTTAGAATTTAGGTTTATTTCGGGTTTATTATTTCACGTCGTTTGAATTGAATATTGAAAACAAGTGACTGTTTGGATGATGGAATACAAAAAATACTATAATGATGAATTCAGAACGAAACTCTATCTGGCGTTATATGAATTCTACTATATTCAGCCAGCCCCGGCCTACAGGGGAGGACAGGAGAGGCAACCGCCCCGGGCCCTAACACACAAAGGGCCCATTTTTCAAAAAAAAAATGTTGTATAAAATAAATAAAAAAAACTTATATTCTATATGTATAATTTACATGTGAATATGAGGAGAGTAAAAATATTTTATTCTATGAAGATAATAGGCCCATAAAGAAACTTCTACATAAATTTTAGTATGAAGAAACTCTTAAATTAATGAATAAAATAAAAAAATAAAAACAATTGTGGAAAAAACATCCTACTTTTACTTGATTTTTGTGTGTACTCAAAACCTTTCTATTTATTGCTCTTTTTTTGTGATTCCCCAAATTATTAGTTCTCGAATTATTTTTATGTATTTTTTTCTATTCCCAATATTATACAATGCGCCTATTAATATTTATTACTATATTCAATTTAGTAATCTAAAATTTTTACATTGTACAAACATTTTTGAGGTGACAATTAAACCGTATGAAAGTTGCATTTTTTTTTGGTCAACTTGTATGTATGTGAATAAATTTTCCGTAAGCAATATGAATCTTGCAGAGATCGATTATGTTTTACTAAAACATATATGCAACCTCATTTATACATGAAACTTTTTCACAATGTTTATTGAAGAGGGCCTCAAAATTTTGATTCACCTCGGGCCTCCGAAACGTTAAGAACGACCCTGTATTCAATGACTAAAATTGCTATATTATTTAAGATAAAAGAAACATATAATTAAAACTTAAAAATCACTAGTATTATTAATAAAGTAATGAATGTAAAATATATTTGTACTAGTCACCTATAAATATAAATGGAAAAGTTTGGGCAATTGCACTTTATTGGTGTCATTTTGGGTAAATTCAGATCATTTTTGGGTCAAACTAGTTTGCGTCGGGTTATTATTGATCAAGTCACTTCGGGTCACTCAATATTTTGGATCAATTTAGGGTCTGAGTCGGGTCATTTTGGTCTTGGCCTCTCGGGTCAAGTTTGGCTCTAAAACTTCATATCAGATTTGGGTCACCGATCACTTCTGATCGAGTCAATTTTGTCAAGTCTAGTTCTAACATCACTTCCCACTAATATTTCTTACTTAGGGCTCTTACCGATTTGTGTTTTGTTTACTACTTCTAGTTAAATTGAAGGTTTAGCCCCACATAGGAAAATAATACAATATAAAATGTTTGGAATAAAGGTCCTGGTGCATTTGGTGATCTTTAAATTCTTGTCTGATATTAATAGTTTCTTCTCATCCTTATTAGTAGCTTTAACGGGTTTCCGTTAATACTCCGTGACCCATCATGTTTATAGCGGGTCATGATCACCCGCAATTCGCAATGATGGGGCCGGACCTCTGACTTATCGGGTCGGAAACGGTCATGGCATGTCAGAGTCATGGAAAAATGAAAAATTAGTATGAAATAACTCGTAACTCGCAACTGCCGACCACCGACCTACTTTGGCCCTTAATATTTTCTTTAAGACCAACCCCGTTTATAATTGGCCCGGTCGCCTGAACCCGGTCCAATGAATATATTTGTCGGTAATATTAAAAAAAAATTCTATTTTTCAGTTTATAGTTTTTTTTATCATAATGGCGCATAATTCAGGTGACGCAATATTGTCTTCCAAAGATCGTTATTCAAGTTTCTGCACGTTGTCGCTTGGTGATCACACTTTATGACATGGGGATCGAATCTCACAGTCAGATATAATCCATATGGATTTATATATTCCACGTGATCATATGTTTTGTCCGTCTAATACAATATTATGATTCGTTCAAATTTTTTTGATAGGGATAAAGGGAATAAAAGATAAATAACCTTTTAACTTTTCTTCTCTTTTTTTTTTTTTTTGTAAATTTAAGCTCTCATTTTTTTATGTTTATAAGTGGAAATCATTCAATGCACCAAAAAATAGTGTAATTTTTCAATGACTCAATGTCCTCTTGATTATTTTCAAAGTGATCAAACCAACTTACTTCATAATGTAATAATATGAGGAAAAAGATTGGTCCATTGGTTGATAGTTAATCTGCTTGGTAGGGGTTGTTCCAGGTTCGAGACATATTCACTTCTCCGCAATATTAACTACCCAAATGTACCAACAAAATAAATACGGAGTAATATTGATTGTTTAAATAACAATTCCAATAAAAAATCAATAATAATAATAATAAAAAAACAATACGAGGGTCCTCCAAGAATATAATGTACGTCTTGTGCATCTATAAATACGGTAAGGTGCTTCGTTCTTTGATGCATCGCAAGAAAACTCATTTGATTTAGCATAGTCTATAGGTGTTTCTTCCCAAGGTTTGTTTATTTCCTTTTGTATAGCCTTGGGTTTCAAGATCACCTACTTTTTCATAATTAGTACGAAGTACTTGTTACACACACCAGCAGTTTCATTATCGTTTTTGATTATTTGAACTGCTTTGTGCTGATTTCCATCAATACTAGTAATTTTCAATACAAAATCTAATTTGGATAGTGCAAAGTTCAGCTTTTATAAGCAGAGCTTGGCTTTGAAATAGACACAACGAGTCAACGACTGTCTATCAGCTATGTTCCGACTAACGGAACATATTTATGTGACCAATGATATTTCCCGCAGTATATATATGGTTATAGAAAGCTATAACATGGATGTGAATTTTTCTAACATGAAATGGCCGCGTGAATTTATATGTCATGCGTTAAGTTTACAGCTCTTTTTTATGCTTTCTTTTCCAGAGCACGAGCAACATGATGCAAACCTTTTATAGTTTTGTTCAACCCCTCTGTGTTTGTTTTGTAGAACAAAACTCAATATGGTGTGCAATGTGTACGGTTCTCCCGTTACTGATGGAACCATGACGCGGCTGGAGAGAGCTCGTTTTGCTTTGCAGTACAAGAATGAAGGAAACAAGGAGGCGAATGCTCGCCGATATGTGGAGGAAATGTGGAGGAAAATTAAAGATGACGGGACACAATGTCTGATCTACAATGCTACCGGAGCTCCTATTACTATTGCTGCGGCACGCGACGCGTCAGGGAAAATAACCAAATCTCCATATCCAATAATAATCCAAAATGGCCAATGGGGTGTTTACTTGCATGGACACATGGGCACAATAGGATGTGTTTCATCTGTAGCATATGCTGGGGAGGATGCTAAAGGTAATAAGTGCCAATATGTGTTAAGCTGGAGACAGGTTAACAAGGAAAGTACCAATCGGGTAATGCTCTCACATTCCATTTTCTTTTCTATGATTACTATTTCTTGGTCTAGATCGTCTTACAATACAATAAGACGGACTAGGACTAAGTTAGCTCAAAAATCTTAGAAATTCAGTCCAACTCATTAGAGTATTATTGTTCTACTAAAATATCCGTCTTATTGGTGTAGTAAATATATTTCCCTCAAAATCAATTACATAGTAAATTTTAAGCATGGCAATTAGAGTATGAGTGAATTTAGGGGTTCACTGCCTCACTGGCATACATCTTCTCCCTTGTATTGAAAACTGCTATGTAATATATATATATATATATACGAAACTAATTCAACCACAGTTGTATAATTTTTTTTTTTTGTTTGATACAAATTGTATAATATATTTAAGTGGTATAGAAAGGGCTTTTTTCAGTATACGCGTCATTTTTTTTTTTCAGTATAATTTTGCATACATGTTGAAGTAATGACGTGGGGTCTTGTTCACACATTTGGTTGCAGTGTTTCAGTGAAATCCGTCGAGCAGGTTACTATACTACCAACCACGGTCAAGGAGAATGGAATATTCTCGATAAGGTTGTTCAAAGTGCAGGAACCACACATCACGTCATTGAAAGAGGATGCAAGATCTCGGCTTCAATTAGCCCTGCTAATGCTAATTCACCAGTGTTTGTAGCAACATTCACTCTGGAAGATGCCTGATTGCTGCAAGCTTGGGGGAAATAGTTCATGTTCTATTTCCGGTTGCTCAAGATGACATGATCTATCGTGTACTGTAATTTTAATAAGGTCATACAAAGACCATTGTTATTGTCTTAGCGCTTGCCAATCACCTTTAACAAATGGGCGTATCCTCTTCTAGGTTTGTCTCACGGCAAAAGGTCCTTTAGTAATCCTTTTCTTGTTTCTCCCGTTGTACCCTTGCTTGCTTCCTCTAAATAAGTGATGTTTCCAAATAAAAAGGAGTCATTTTCCCACTCGTGTATCGTGTTCTTTTGCCCCAAATTGGTTGCTCTTTTGGATTCTTCTAAAGATAAGGGTATAATATGGTTGTTTGGTTAATAGAAAGTTATGGAGGAATTGGAAAATTTCATTACTTGCATATTTGAACGGTTGTTTGGTTGACATATATTTAGTAGAATAGAGGAATCGCAAATTTCATAGGAATTAGCATTTCCCACAACATGTGGGAATTGGACAACGCATTCCCCCTTTGTCATTCACAATTCCCACATACTTAATATAAAAATGTTACTAACATGCCCCTAAAAATCATAGAAATTTTAAATTCTTACACATCTACCAAATATGTTATGGCCAAATCCCACATTTCATAAGGAAATTAAATTATGGAAGGATGATTCCTATGGTAATTAATTAGTTCTTGTATTGTAGGGACTTACTCTAGGAGCTAGTGGCCAGCTGTTATACATGAAAAAACATTTTGGCGAGGTACAATTTGGTATCATACAAAAAAATACAATTAGTACACTACAAACCTACTAAAACAATTTTTCAATAAATAATAAATTAAAAAATTCATTCAAATATCATATCGGGAGAGTCTATTTTATTGAATGATGCTTTAATAAACTTTCTAACACTTGTAAAAAAAATTAGGGAAATTATCTATTGTACCCTTGAGGTTTAACCTATAGGTTGTGGTACCCCTCACGTTATGGGCTTATCTATGGTACCTTTGAGATTTTTTTCAATAAAAGATATAGATAGAATTTTATGAAACTTACCCCATTGCATCAAAGTTAATTTAGCTATTTTAGTGATTTTAATAACTAATAATTCATATTTAGCACACTAACCTAAACCTTGATTAACAAAAAAATGATTTAATTACCTTTAATGACTTAACTAACAAATAAAATGATGTAATTAACAAAGAAACCAACTTAAGAAATTGATTAATTAATTTAAGAACGAATGTGGAATTAGTAAAGAAAATAATTTAACTAATTCAAGAATATAATAGATGAGTTAAGGGGTTAATGACTTAGTTACATTATGAATTAAAATGGTTTGATTACCTTTAATCAACTTCAACTCATATGACATCAAAATTCCATCCGTTTTTAGTCAAAAAAAGAACTTAAGGGTACCATGCATAAATAGTCTGTTAATGTGAGGGGTACCATAACAAAAAACTATGCTTATAAATGAAAAAGGAAAAATTAGAGAGAACTATATATCCCAACAATCAAATTGGCTCTTAACTTACAAAAACCTAACACCTTATTCAAGTAAAAAATTACCGATGTTATAGCATTGTGATTTAATTTAGGGATATTATCTAAGGTATTTTTGAGGTTTGGCGTTTTCCTGATAGTATCCCCACGTTTTAGGGTTATCTACAGTACACTTGAGGTCGGTTTTTTGGACTTTTTCTAACATAACACAGACGACGTCAATGTTAAGTTAATTAGAATCTTTTGATTTTTATTTTTCCCCTCACCTATCCTCCTAACCCCTTTACCCACACATTGACCCACCAACCACCACCCCACCCCACCCCACCGTCACCCCAAGCCCTCAGCATCACCGCCACCTCCATCGAGCTAGCCCTATCTCCCAGCCCCACCACTACAAGCCTCCTATTCTGCCCACTCACCACTCGACCCCACCATTGTCCGACCTCCTTGCTCCCACCTTCCACCGTGACCCACTACCAGCAAGTCACCCCCTCCTCTTCCCCTGCGCGCAACTCGTCCCCTTCTGACCCTAGCCTGATCACCGTCCACCATGCCTCCTATGAGTTACGACGAAGGGGCGGAGGCTCATCACTCTATTGGAGGTCTCCTTTAAATATTAATAATCTAACCTATGATAATGACTTTTAAAGGTGTGCTCCATATCAATATTATTTTCCTTACATATTTTTCCTTCTTCGTATAATTGGTTGATTTTGGTTTAAATATTTGTTGTATGAACAAATGATTATGGGAAGTAAGTATTTCGTAAGGCTACTAATTTATATAAATATAGTATAAGAAAGTATTAAAATAATGTGTTTAATTTATTTCATAATTAACAAAATTAGGACAAAATGTGAGCTTGTATATGCTCTAAAAACAAATATCTACGCCACTTTAACTATCTTAGTTTTTAGGCCTAATTATTTTTGATTTTTTTTCTTGAAATGACGACCCATATTTTCCTAATAATTTGGAATACTAAATCCTACCAAATAATCCAACCTGATTTTATATCTAGCTTAATGACACTATATGATTGGCAAAGATTTATATGAAATTTTATGGTTTTAAGACAAAACACTCGTTGATATGCATGAACTCAAATTCTACTCCCTCTGAACCATCAGATTCCCCTTATTTTACTTTTTAATACTACTTAATTTAACTTTATGCTTTGACTATCAATAACTCAAAATATATAGTTAAAAAAATATAATCAAATAAACATATAAAAGTATTTCATTAAAAATATTACCACTTAAAATTGTAATAATTTCCACTTGGCAAGTGTGAAAAGCAAATGTGGAAAACTCGTTGTTTAAGAGGGAGTAAAACTTTTGAAAGAATAATTAACTTATACATTTTATATAACTACCGTTTTTTCTTTTGCTAATTAACCATCGTAACTTATACAAATACTAAATTCTCGCAAAAATACAACTAATATATTAGTATACTTGTATGGCAATCGTCACTAACTCAATTGTATATACTATTTTTCAGTTTTAAATAACTAATTCTATGTTTCTGTTTTTAATACGAATATTGTGTTCTACCAAATATACTTAACTATACAATTTATCTATTTTACAAACAATATCACATCATAAATTTCATGAAAATATATTTCATATGCAATGTTATATATAGACCCTACAACATACTCCTCTATATAAAGTGATATTCTAGAACTTCTATAAAATGGTAATGGACTTATCTATTTAGTATACACTTCTAACTATAGTTTTAGTTTTATATTCTCTCATTATATACTAACTATCTTAACTCAAATGAATACTAATTTATATTCCTGTAAATAAACATAACTAGTAGAAAAACTTATTATTCTATTATCGTTCAGATAAGATTTACTAATTCTCTCTCACACACACATATTATTAAGGGATATGTTCGTAATTCTTCGAAAATCAAATTGGGTCATATAAATTTGCAAATTGCTTTCCAATGTAATAAGAAGATGTCTCTTTGTTCACGGTATCTAATTTATAAGAGTGATTTATATATGTTTGCTTGGAATATATTGAATGTGGTCATAAATCACAACGAATGAAAATACTTATATAAGTTCATCCACATCAAATCAAATGATTATAATATCATATGGTGGTATTCAAAGAGCTTAAAGTGACACATATTAGATTATTATTAATTAATAATACAATATGTAAATCTATAAAATAGATACGGCATGGGTTCTAAACTTAGTTTAAGTTCAAATGAAGAACATCTTTCTTCGAAGCTTGTGGGTGGAATTACTTGCACAACTCATTATATGATTTGTTATATACGAATATGATATTATTCCATGCTTTTTCTTTTAAAAGGATGATACTATTTCATGCCTTTTCTTTTGAAAGGATGATACTATTCCATAATTATGTTGTCATATTGCATGTGGAAAACGAGAAAGTGACAATATATTTTAATACGATATGCTAGATTACATCAATGATTGATAATTTTTAAATCTCCAAAAATTTGGGGGCCAAATTTGGGGGCCATATTCCTGAGTCTACCTTGAACATGTCCTTAGCGGGACGTGAAACAACAACAACAACAACAACAACAACAAAACCTTATAAATCTTTCCTCAAGAAAAAGTATAATTAGAAATTACCATTAATTGTCCTTGATTGACTATGACCTACCAATGTATTTGTCAAATCAATACCTTTTTAAGAGTGAGTTCATTAGTTATCATTTAATTGTTGAATCAGATAAATGTAGGTAAAAAAATTACAAAACTAAGAGAGGGAAGTTAAAGAGAGGAAATAAAGGGAGAACATGTTAGAGCTCCCTGTGAGGCAAAAATTCAATAACATGATACTAAATTTGTTCCATGAGATAAAAAGAAGGGAGATCGAAATAAGAAATATAGGGTCATGTTATTAGTTAGATATGAAATAGAAAATAGGCAAGAGTGGAAAAATCACTTCAAAAATTAGGTAACCAATAAGCCCACTATACAGCTAATCCAATGATTCTTTAAAGACATAATTATCAAAGTTCGGAAGGTGATTGATAATTATTATAGTTATAAACAATCATCGTAATGATTTAAGTAACTAATTTAGTTAGTTTTAGAATTAGTTGTAAAGCCCGTGCATTTCATGTAAATAATCATTAATCCATATAATTGTGCTGATATCACACTTTTTTCGTTAGTTTTATCTACATTTAGGGTATGTTTTGCAAAATTAATTGATAAGGTAGCAAATATGGTAGCTGAAAATATAAAAGATGAGTGAAAATGGATAAGCTACCTAATTAATTAGTTGGAATTTGAGACCATGCTTATAATTGTGATTATTGGTAAAATGTTTTGGGTAACAATTATGATCAATCACCTTATTTTGGCGATAAGCTATTTAAAAACACCTAATTTCAATACGATGAAAAAGACTTATAAGCTACATACCGCTACATAAGTTACCAAACATTTCTAGTTCTAGTCTAACAAGTTTTTTCAGTTAAATAAGTTATTTTTATCTTATTAACTAGATGAAATGGCATTTCAAACATACCCTTATAACAAAAGAGTAATGTGTGAGTATTACAAAAGACTTATTTTTATAGTTATTAAAAATAAGACTGGCCAATTATAGTTTTTTTTTGGTAAACAAGACGAGGGTAAAAACCCTAATAGAAACGAAAAGCAAAACTAAAAAGACACCATTTTAGGCCACGCAACCCCCATCAGATCATGTTCCATTAAGTAGAACAAGCATTGCAGGGGAGACTCCAAGATGCTCAGATGATGTTGTTGATCAATTGCAAGGTTGGCCAACCAATCTGCGCAACTATTCGCTTCACGAAACACATGTTTAATCTCCACTTCCCAATCCCCCTCCACTATGAGCTTCTTGCAATCACCAACCAAATGGAAATGCGCCCAACTCCGACCCCTAGCCTCCTGTATTAGATCAACAACAGCTTGAGAATCTGACTGCACAACAACCTTAGTATACCCCTGATTCTTGGTTATTAGCAAATCCCTCCTAAGTGCTGCAAGCTCCGCATACATAGTCGTCCCTAGCCCCAGCTTCTCAGCAAACGCCACCGCAAAAGCACCTGTTGAGTCACGAAACAATCCTCCACATCCAGATAGCCCCGAACTTCCTCTAGCCGCTCCATCAACGTAGGCAAAATTAATTGATAAGGTAGCAAAAAAACTGATATGGTAGCTGAAAATATATAAGATGACTGAAAATGGATAAGCTACCTGATTAATTAGTTGGAATTTGAGACCATGCTTATAATTGTGATTATTGATAAAAAGTTTTGGGGGTAACAATTATGATCAATCACCTTATTTTGGCGATAAGCTATTTGAAAACACCCATTTTTAATACGATGAAAAAGACTTATAAACTACATATAAATTATAAGTTACCAAACATTTCTAGTTCTAGTCTAACAAGTTTTTTCAGTTAAATAAGTTATTTTTATCTTATTAGCTAGATGAAATGGCATTTCAAATATACCCTTATAACAAAAGAGTAATGTGTGAGTATTACAAAAATTTATTTTTGTAGTTATTAAAATTAACACTGGCCAGTTATAGTTAAAGTTATGGAAATACAACTTACATGAATCGATGGCATACACTATTTTGGATAAAAATGAATCAATGTAGGGTAAAACAAAGTGGCTTTAGTGGGCATCCAAAATTCCTTAGATAGTGGGCATCATTTACTCTCCGTCACTTTGGTACGCAACCAAAATTACTTAGATATAGACCGAGAACATCAAGAATATTTAGCTAATGTTCGCATTCATCCTAAATCCACTCTTTTTAGGCGTCGAGTCAAAAAAAAACATGTAAACATCTAGCAAATGATACCGCCCGGCTGACACCTTATCTAGCTAATATATACTTCTGCCCCTTCGACATGCGACTCGACAACAATCTAACATATCAACATCTACATAACATTTATACACATTTCTATATTATTAACAGAGTTATCTACCGAAAAAGGCCCTGAATTTATACAGTTATTTTCATTAAGGACCTGTCAACTTTATTTTTTATGTAAGGACTTGAGATTTAACATTGTTAACCTTTTTTAACAATTTTGTTTTTTTCAACATAAATATATGTTCAACTAAAAAAAATTAAAAATACCACTATAAAAGCTTTTTTTTATCTTCTTTAATTGTTGCTTATCCCTTTAATTTCTTACTTGGCTCCCCCGACCTTGTCCACCTTTACTCTCATTTAGGAAAAAAATGTGAGAAAATATAAAATCAGACATAAACAACCCAAAGAGTTATCTACTTAAAAACTTTATTGATACCATTACAAAACTTTGTTTTTTATAGTTGAAGATCTAAACTTAACACGGTTAACAATTCTATTAATTTGCCTTATTTTTATAAAATTTATATTAATAATTGGCTAATATTATTTATACAACGATAAAAAGTGTGTTCATTTTTTCCTTATCCGTTTACTTCGCTATTTCCTCTCTTACTCTCCTCCTCTATTTCCCTTATCCCCTTTTTGGTAGATAACTCTACTGTAAAGTAATCTATATAACATTATAAAGCAACGAGTTATCTCCCTAAAAAGAGAAAGAAAATAGAGGGAGGAAATATAGAGGGAAGTAAATGTCTATGAAAAAAATGAGAATACTTTATCTAGTTGTATTTTTATTTTTTTGTTGATTTTACATATAGATTTTACAAAAAGAAAGCACATCAATATAGATATTAATGGTGTTAGACTCATGTCTTTAGTAATGGTATTATAGAAGGTAATTTGTTGTGGAGAATCGAAGGTATTGTGAGTTGGAGGGATGGTCGCAGAGTTTTAACCAATCTGGAATGGAGAGGTTTAAGATGCGTGCGCGTAATCTCCACGGGCTGAAAGGACGTTGTTATTAAACAATGAATGCAATTTGTATGATATTCATAACGACTAAACAAAGTTTAAAACAATAGTTACTTTCATGCAAATGTTCTCTATTATCGCTAGTGAAGTCGCCACTGTAAGGACCCCGAATTTTGGATTTTTTATCCTTTAGATAATGTTACTTCCGAATTTATGAGTTGCGAACTTATTTTATAAAAAAGAGAAATTTTCAATCGACAACCACCATAAGGAGATTGATGTAACAACCTACACACCACCAATCTCAAACTACCTTGAAAAGTTGTCCCTTTAGAGCTCATTTGTCCTCACTTAAGTCCAAAAAGGTTTGTAACAATGTGACCCACCACCAATTTTAACACAACCCACCAATAGAATGAATTGTCATATTAGAGACCATTAGTCCTCACTTAGCTCAAAAAGGGAACACAAATTATTAGAAAAGACCGTCTACTTTTATTATAAAAGTACACTAACTTTTTACTAGGTAAAGTTCCTTAAGCTTTATACATATACATACTAATTTATTTTTCCTTTTATTTCTTTAAAGTTGTTTCTTACATACATATACATATTGAATATAACTCGAGTGTAAACTATAGTCTATGTCAAATTTTTCGAGGTTGAGTCGAGCTCATGTCTGTGATTAGAGTTCACAAGCTAGAGTCGACCTAGCTCCAAAATTAGAGCTCGTGAGTTGACGAGTCGAGCTTAGCTGAGCTCGTGGTCGCCTCGACTTCTTTCCAGCCCTATTTGTGGATCTACAAGAAAAAGTGAGAAGTACACCACCACTTTATGTGTGCATCATCAAATTATCAGGTGCTTTCAAAAATATATGTTCATGGAAGATGTGTTTCCGCTCTAGATTTCTTATACCTTTTAGTGGATTTCTTGTATTTCTTTATGAAAAAGTATAAGAAAAATAACAAAAATTTTAAAATAGAGCACACGCTCCCAAAAGCATGGAGCATGGTACAGATTCTGTTGTGCATCTATAAATATAGGGTAAGCTGCTAAGTTGGTGAGTGCATCGGAGCAAGTTCATTTATCAGATAGCAAGTTAATAAATACAGTGAGAAGTCTCCTCCTAAAGGTTTGCTTGATCGTCACTACTCACTCTAGCTAACATGTGTAACCCTTAGCATTTTATCACAAAGCGAAGTTTGCATTCTAATAACGTTATCTTGCAGTTTTGATGCGAACGTACCCCATAGTAAATCTAACATCTCGCATGCATAACATATTGTTTATCTATCATTTCCTTCTACTGCATTGGTGAATGAAAATACCGATAAAGTTTTCAGAGTAAATTTTTTTTCTAAGTGTTTCATTTTGGTGGGTTTAATTAACTTCAGATTTGCATTTAGTTTTAGTATAGGATTTGAGGTGAATGCATGCTTAGAGTAAACTTAGCGACAATGTTTTTTTTAAAGTGTTTTCTGGTCGGAATTCTTTGTGTTTCTTTTAATTTTTCTCCCACATGTAAAGTCATCCATCTAATATGCATAATATGTTTTTTTTTTAATTTGATATTACCATATAAAAACCAAACATTCTGGTTGTATTGTCTGATCATAATTATAGTAAGACATGAGTAATCAAAAAAAAAAAAAAAACAAAGTAAGCTCATATTCTGGCAAAAAAAGTGAATTTTAAAGCTAAAAAAAGGTCTTTCAAGAGATGATGTTAGATTTTGAAAATACCTTACTATTCCCAACTTTTGAAAGCTTATTATTCTATCTTAAAAGCGATCTTTTTATTTTGAAATATCATCTATCTAATATTTATTTGTGATCAAACTAGAAGTTAAGGAAAAGACAAAAAAAAAAGGAAAATTTTATGAACAAAATTCAAATACATATATTTATCCTTGGATTTATGTTAGGGAAAGAGCTAAGATCAATTTTCCTTTTGCTCTGCTCTTCATCATTCCTTTGCTACTGGAGTAGTTCTTAGCTAAATCAATTAAACAAGTATTCGTGCTGCGATTTACGGTAGAATGTAAGATTAACATGGTTTGGTTTATTCTCTTCCCCTCATGTTAATTTGTAGGTTGCAACAAGCTATCACCATGGCAAAAGCTATGCAGAATGTGTTTGGCGCTGCTGTGACCGAGGAAAGCTTGAAGCAGATGCCGGAGTACCAAAGCAAGATGCCTTTACGACTTGAATTAGCTCGAGCGGCTTTGCTTAGTAAGAATGCCAGCGGTAAGGATGTGGCTGTTCTCCGGTATGTGGAAGGTGTGGGAAACACGATGGGAGATGATGGCACACAATGTGTACTCTATAATGCTACTGGAGGCCCTGTCACTCTTATCGCGTTTAAACACTGGTCCGGAACCATATATCAGAATGCTTATTATCCAACTATTATTGAAAATGGTCAATGGGGTGGGTTCGTCCTTACACATAACACTTCACTAGGATGTGTATCAGATGTAGTGTATGGTGGAAAGAATGCTAGTGGTGCGGAGGTCCAATATGTGCTGGGCTCTAGGCAGGTGAATAATGAGCCTCTCACTAAGGTAAGCTCTCCAAATATGTTGTTTGTTACTACCTTTTTAGATGTTTTGATTTCATACTGTAAAATATTTTATACCTATATGATTTGTTTAAGTTAGCTCCATAACATGGCATCATTTCCCATCATGTTCACCTTTGTTGGCAGTGTTTCACTGAAGTGCGTCCAACTGGTTATTATACTAACAACCCAAATCAGTCAGCATGGAAAGATCTGGATGCTGCTCGCAATCGCTCATCCTTCGTTCATGAGGTCGCTGACAGAGGATGCAAGATCTATGCTTCCATTGGCAACACCTATTCCCCATTATTCGAAGGAATATTGACTCTGAATGGTGCCTAATGAACTTAAAGCAAGCCCAACGCCCAGATTTAATCTGGTGTAGTATTTGGTTACCTGTGTAACGTTCTATCGTCCATTTCAAGTTAAATGTCCCTTGTTTTCAATAAAGGTCATTAAGTGAGGAGTAAGGTTGGCCTAATAATTAATAATCGAATCTATTTGGAGTTGTCATGTGTTTGAATCCTTCTATCCTCATAACCCGCAGCATTAGCTGCATCAATGTATCAAAATAATAATAAAGATCAATTACTATGGTATGTTTACAATCGAAGTCAAGAAAACGTTATTTTCATTGGCAATTTAGGCCTTTTTCTTTATGACTTGATCGGATTTATAGTAAACGTTCCACAAACGCCAACGACACAAGACAAGGAATCACGTTTTACTTAAAACTAACAAAGCAGAACGCATTCGAAAATAAATTAGCCGATAACAGTTAATCTGGCGTACTTGTTGAACGCCGAAACACATTACATTCATCAGCAGAGGAAAAAATAAGAAAGTAAGATCCACTATGAATGCGCAAGTGCTCGATTAGAACATACGAGATATTAGCGAGAGAACAAAAGATCACCAGTCCACGGAGACAAAATAACATCTGTTATTACTCATAACATGGAGAACACAGATTTACAATCCTAGAAGACACGAGGCAAGGAAGTACAGTAAGTACTTACATTTTTCATCCTTCACCATAAACACTCTATCAAAGTCCAGGCTTACTGTCAGTCAGGGGCGGACCCAATGAGTAGAGCGGGGAAGCATACGCTACCTTCAAACTTATAAAATTGGATAGAAAAGGTAAAAAAGAGTAGAAAATGGTAGAAAACATAAACAAATACGCCCCTGACAGTAAAACATGTATTAAACAAGCACATCGACAAGTAAAAGTTATTGTAGCTCAATTGCTCAAAAGAACTCGCCACAACTGTACAGCTTGATCAGTTGAACCTCAAGGTCGCTTTCACGCTATAGAGCATGCAAAGCTACAGTTGACTGTTTTATGTACATATGCAACCAGACACCACGTCAAGACTCTCAAGGAGGAATCAACTACCTCACTTATACATTAATCCTCAAAAATTGGCCCAATAAATGTATCAAAATTCATTATGGGAAATAACGCCCGCCATTGTTGTAAATCACTGTACATACAATGTTAAATGTAATGAGGGGGAATTGGGATGAATGGGTTGAATCAGCTCTATCAAAGTTGGACTCTTTGAAGTTACTCCCTTCACTTAGACCAATAAAATTCACAAACTTTGATAATTTTGATGATGCATATCAAGTGTTCGACGAATTGCGCCAATGGGATCGAGCTTCTGTTGAAGTTGAGTTTTCTCAGTCCACTTTTCTGAATTGGCTCAATGACATTCCCAGCTGTGGTATAATCTTATTGTTATCAATCTACTTTTTTTTTTTTTTTTATTATTATTATGAAGTTGTGGTTTTATTTTGGTGGGTAGTTCAAAGTTCAGTTCTTTTTGTGCTGGGTTTGTTTGGAATTGGAGGCATTGTACTATTATCTTGTCAAGTTGGGTTTTTGAATTGATGGGTAGTTAAGTTTTGGTGTGTGTTTTCGTGCTTCTTTTCATATAAATTTACGGCGAATTCTTGAAAGAGACCGTCTACTTCTATCACAAGCTAAATAAGTTCAAGTTCCCTACAAGCCCATGCTAAATAAGAATTATATTACCTTTATTGGGCCAGCATAGGCTCAGTCTACTTTTATTGTAAGAATGTGATTGATTGTTTCTTCTTGTTGCTTAAGATTTCCATTTTGCTTTAGCTTTGGTGGGTAGTTTAAAGTTCAGTTCTTTTTTTTCTTTGTGTTAATTGTTAGAATTTTGTTTTGTGTGTGTTTGATAATGGAGGCATTGTACTAATATATTGTCAAGATGAGTTATTTTAAGGTTTAGACTGATGGTGTGATGAGAAAGGAAATGTTAAAAATTTAGTTTTGTTTATTTCTCAATGTGTGTGGTTAGAATTGAAGACATTGTGGAAATCAGAGGTGGATCCTCAGAGTGGCGAGGGGTAGCCTAGGCTACCCTCAAATTTATAAAATTTGGTAAAACAAAGGTATAAAAATGGTAGAAAAGTGCAGAAAATAGTAGAAAATGGTAGAAAATATAGGCTACCTTCATCATAGTCTACCCCCATTTTGAATTCTTGGAATCCGCCCCTGATGGGAATTGTTATATTAGGGAGCTTAGTGCCATTAATTTAAGACTAAGGAGAAAAGGATAGATATGGCTTGAGAGTGACTTCTATAAGTGTAGAGGCTGATAAAGGAAGAGAAGCACGCTCGCATATTGGTGGAAAGCTATGCTGTTCTATAAAATTGAAGAACATTGTGCTCGATTGCTTATATATTGACTAATGAAGTGACTGTTATCTGGAAAGATGACTGATGGAGTGACTGTTATATGGAAGTATGACTGATGGAGTGAAGAGAAATAAGAGAATAGTCATATCATTTTACACATACTTTGATAGGGTTATCCGTTATCTGAAATTTAAAAGTTAAGATATTGTGCTTATATATTGTAGAAGTTGGAAGTATTAATGTTTATGGCTGGTAAGAAGCATGAACCTCAAAATGCTACTGAATAGCGTAGGTTCTGTTGACGTTCCGGGAAGTATAGAGGCTAATGAAGGTGGAGAATTATGCACTAGCTTGGGAAAAAAGCTACTTCTGTCTCTGGAAATGATTACTTAGGCTTGAGCGCACATCCTACTATTGGAATGGCTGCTGCAAAGGTGACTGTTTTGTACTTTGTTCCGTAGATTGACTAGTAGATTAAACTGAAATCACCAACAGTACATCGTGTCAGACAGTTCAAATTTGCTAAGTTGGCAAAACTCATAGATAGGGAATGAGAATCTAATATTCATAAGTGCCCTGCAATATGATGAGTAAAACTTTGACAAAAGATTGATATTTATTGTGCTAATTTTGTGGTCTAGGATTGTCTTCTTTGTCCTACTGGCTTTGCTGCGAATATGGCCGTAATGGTTGCAGTTGGAAGCGTTGCCTCTCTCTTGGCTTCTGACAGACTACTTCATACAGCTGATAAAGTTGCGGTCTTCTCTGATGCTCTTAATCATGCATCCATCATTGGTGGACTCCGCCTTGGAGAACGACTACACTGTATAGAGACCTTTGTCTACAGACATTGTGATATGTCCCACCTAAATTCACTTTTGTATGTCCTTCCTACTCTTTTAGATATATACACCCCTGCCTGTAATTGCTTATAAGATTATCCTGATTTGATGTCCTGACCATTTTGTCCTCTCAGATCAGATTGCACAATCTAAAAAAAGGTTGTCGTGACAGATAGGTTAGTCCTACTTGCTATGGATTTTTCTACCTTGTCTTTGTTTTTATCTTGGGGGATTGGACTTAACAAGCAAATGACTGAACTCTGAAGTCTATTTTGTGCATCTAATTCTTAAGCCAATTTTCGAAAATAAATTATCTTATCATTGCAGCTTGTTCAGTATGGATGGAGACTTTGCACCGATGGTTGAGCTTGCCAAACTTCGTCAGAAGCATGGGTTTTTGTTGGTTATTGATGATGTAAGTGTTGCCTCTGTGTTCCTGCAACAGGATTGAGAGAAATACACAATAAAGTGTTGCAGTAATAATGCTTCTGCCTGTATTATTCACCTTTGTTTCAGGCTCATGGAACATTTGTTTGTGGCAAAGGTGGCGCAGGAGTGGCTGAGGAGTTTGATTGTGAAAATGATGTTGACATATGCGTAGGCACTCTTAGCAAGGCAGCAGGTTGTGGTGGAGGTTTCATTGCATGTAGGTAAGCTTTATATGGTCAATGATTTTGCTGTATTTTGTGAAAGACAATCAACTGAGAGGAGGGCCTTTGAGGGGAGTGTATGTGAATGTGTTCTCTGCTACACCTGCATATGTTCCACTGGAGTTGTAAATTGTATTCATTTGAGAGGAAGTTCTTCAGTTAATTGTAGCGATTTGGATGCATTTCATCATTGTAGTGTTTTTGTTAGGTAGTTTAGCAACTGAGTCAATTTCTTAGTAATTCACTAATTCTATACATACTTGGAGGTCATCCATATAAGTCACAGCGTAGCACTTCCCTACTTGTAAATATCTTCATTGCTAAATGTTTGATTACTTTGTCTCCATTCCTTTTAGAAGGTACTCATGCTCTACATCATCTATGTGACAGCAAAAGATGGAAGCAGCTT
>CAAKMY010122788.1:0-11363 GCA_901111285.1 Corrigiola litoralis | reverse complement strand
GACAAAGTAATGTGGAGAAGTTTTCTGTATACTTTTCATTAGATCATTGAGTGGTTATATACAACCTAGAAGATATACACAATATAACAGACTACAGAGATACTAGGAATACATAACAATAAGATTACAAAGATAAGAAGATAATAAGAAGATAATATCGTCTAACATAGTAAGTTTTCCGTTTTCTTTCTTTTTTTTTTTCTTTTGTCCATAGAGTTACAAACAGCATTACAATGATTACAAAAGGGATCGAACCTTTGACCAAGCGGCAGTACATTGATTACTAGGCATCAAGCGGACTTCCGCTTTCTGACTGCTTATAGTGGTAGCTATAGTTTGTCAAATTTGGAGGTTCGTTCCTGATCTAGTTACGTTGAGTGTGTTCTTCAGAGACAGGACCACAGGAGGACCTGTGATCTGATTTGCATTCATGTTCACAGGTACTAAGTTCTTTAGCTTTTGTAGGTACTATTTTGATGATATGCCTAATTTTTTTAGATCGACTCGTTTAATTGTGTTACTGTTCCGCAAATGTTTGAGATTTTTTATTCGAACCTGACAATTCTATTCTTTACATTTGTACCAAAAATATTCAGATGGTATGTCATCCTGGGAACATATAGTGATCTTTATACTTCCATCATCATATATTACCGGCCAATTTACCACTAAACAGGCGTTGGCTAAATGATTACTTATTAGCAGCCGTTACTTAAGTACCATGTCATTGTACATGTGTACCGCTCTAATTCTGCTAGTCTGTTCTATTAGAAGTACCAACCTCTCATTAAAGACATCAAGGAATTACTCCGTAGAGTTCAGGTTACACCTGCTCAAGTTTTTCGTAGCTCATGAAGAGCAATAACCTGTATTTGCACTTGAAGGCCTTGCTAGTTGCTACTTTCTGTTAAAGCCCCTAGCCTAGCCTTGCGTTAACAATGGGGTGGTGTAAGTTGCTATTTTGATGGTACGCTCAAAACTAAATTAGGCTATAACATTAGTTCAGTAAATTAATCATAAGAGTCCAGCGTAGTAATTGATCGTGGATAGGTTAATTGGTGCCTCCTACGTACCTGTAGGAGAATTGAGTAACTAATTTCTTAGGATGTGGTCAACCTCATCTCGTCTCTTCTTTTAGAATTGTAAGTCGAAAGCTCATCCCAAACCTTAAAAGCTGACCACATGTCTTTTCCAAAAGAAAAGTTCTACTCCTATTCGATGTTGTACAGGCGATATCCTAAAAAAAAAAAAGTGATATCCTAAATCCATAACACCGGACCTAGTTACATAGATGAAACTTGGGGGCCTCTTGGCAAAAAGGTAGCAATAAGTAGTGGGTATTTAACTTCTATTAGAAAGAATGACACCATATTTAACATGCTTATAATTTCCTCTGCACCAGAAGCCTATAAAGTAGAATCAAACTGTGAACTGCTCTATGATCTCTACTTGTATATAAGTATCAAAGATATACCTGATGCGTGGTCTTGGGTTTGGTTGTGAGACTACTACACATTCAGATCATCATCGTTGATTATCGTTGAATGACATTTTTGCAAGACAAACACTGATAGTCTATGAAAATGTGTCTCAAGCTTATTAAGCTCGTTCTCTAACAGCTCGTTTGACATGTATTTGGGATTGGGAATGAGAGTTGAGCTGGGAATTTGGGGTGGGAATTTAAGTGGGAGTTTGATAAACAACTCTCACTCCCATGTTTGGTATGTGAGATAGGGATTGGGAATAAATTAGTTAAATTTACATTTATATCCTTTTTTAATTGAGAGTGGATGGTTTGGATGGGTAGATGAGTTTTTAAGTGAGAGTATGTTAGTAATTTTAAGTTGGAGGATGAATATTCATCCAATTCTCACCCCCTCCCCTGGTAATAGATCACTGGGAGTTGAGCCTCCCAACTCCCATTCCCAATCCCTCTCAACTCCCAATCCCACCTAAACAAACAAGGGAATTTGCCCTATTGGGAGTTAAACTCCCATTCCTAACCCCAACTCCCTGTATACCAAACGAACTGTAAGTCTCCAATGAATAGAATTGAACGGATAGCAACGATGCTGAAAAAACTTTACAAAACTTTATATTTAGCCATCTTTAGTTATCTTTTGAAAAATAGTCTCATATGAACAATGAACATGTCTTCATCCTTTTTTTTTTTTTTTTGCTTAACTTCTTTTAAAGCTCAAGACAACATTAGATTGAAACTGATAGAAATTATACTTGTATGTAATTGAGTTAAATTTATTTAAAATTACTGTCACTGCAACACACATAAAAAGCACATAAGAACTGCGTTTATTTATTGGATACTACTAATATGGATATATGACACATTAATATATTTAAATTAAATCAAAAGCCATAATTAACGTTGTAAGAATCAATTAAAACCAAAATACAATTTAAACTCGAAAGGACCCATTGTGAAACTCAACCTGCCTCTAAATTAAGAAATGAACACACTCAAATTAATCTGAACTTGCAGTTCCATTGAAAGTGTCTAATATTGTCAACAAAGAGAGCCTAGAGAGCTTGTAACGCAACTAGGAGATGCATAAGTAGGTTTAGTAAGGAGAATCAAAGTTGGTCCAATGATTAAGAGTTCGATTTGTCGATTGATTGTCCCTTGTTCGAATCCTCATAAGCTCATCCCTCATACCCCTATAATATTAACTACTCCATTGAAGAGAGACTAACAAGGTGGCAAATGCAATGACTAGACAGTAACTACGTTGCAAGAAGATGTAATAATTTCGTTAGGGTATCCATTACTTATTTAATTATTACTCTCGCTACATGTAATGTAAACTCTAACAGTCTTAGTGTGTGTTTGGAAAGTCATTTCAGTCACCTTATTTGAATAATCTATCTTATTTGATCAAAATTTTAGTACCTTATATTTAAAGGTTATTTGATAACACAACCTGAAACACATTTAAATTAACTTAAAAATAAGCTTTTTGGGTAACCTGAAAATGAAAAACCAATCACCAGAAAAGATTTCACACATCTTCAAGTTCGAGGTACCTTTTCAATTAGCTTTACTAAACACACCCTTATTTTTTTAATTGTTTAATCTTGATATAAAAAAAGAAAAAATCTAAACCTTTCTAAAAAGACACTTTTTCCATTCACAAAATATTAAAACAATCGCTAATGGGGTTAAATTGATCACATTTTAACAACACTATAACAAGTAAAAGTAAATACTTTAACCCAAACAACGACCACTTTAAGTCCGTTAAATCGTAACTAACTTAAAATTAGACCGTCTCATCCAAGACTTTCGATTTCCCATTATGACCTTTAATGGGGCCCAAAAGTGAGTCAAAATCTAAGTTTACTCAGAGGAAGTAGAAGAAAGGAGTAAAGAGTAGAGAGAGAACCCTTTGAGCTTTGTCTTCCCTCTGTACGACCCATTTTAGCAAGTAAGTTGAATCCTTTACCTAATTTTAAGATTTAATCAATGGGTTTTTGTTGTTGCATTTTTTCATGGTATATTTTGTGATTATTTTGTTGTACCTTTGTTGCAAATGACAAATAGGGTGAAAGAAATTCTAAATAATAATGAAGATTATGTGAAAACCATGAAAGATTTTGTCTTTTTAGGCTGAAAATTTTGTACCAACATCAAAAAGGTGGAAACTTTGTCTCAATTGCCCACATTTCTGCTTAATTATTCAAAACTTTGGGGTGAGATTTTATGATTTAATGGGTTTTTGTTGTAGAATTTTTTCATGTAATATTTGGTGATTAATTTCATGTGCCTTTGTTACAACTGCAAAAAAAGGGTAAAAAAAAGTTAAAATAATAATGAAAATTATGTTAATACCATGCAAGATTTTGTCTTTTTAGACTTGAAATTTCGTACCAACATCAAAAAGGTAAAAACTTTGAGTCAATTTGAGACATTTTTGCTCAATTACTGAAAACCCAAACCCTTGAGATGGATGGGGGAAGATATGGATAAGACGGTCCTATGATAAGATGTTGGGATGAGCTTCTAAGATCATAAATTGAGAAGCTCACCCCCAAAACCTTGAAATTTGCGCGATGTTCTATTGTAGGACCGTCTTTTGCAAGCATTACTCTATTTTATATGGTTTTGTTTTTGGGAACTTTTTAAGATGTGGGTTTAGATGGGTGTATGTAATTATGCTTATGTGATGATGTAGATTAGTCTAGCTTGTAAAGCACTACCTTTGTGTGAAATTCTGATGTTTATTTATCAATTAGTCTTGTATGAGATAATGAGATTGTCGAAGTTTAAGTTAAAAATTAATTACCTTAAAGTAGTCACATTTTGGTTTAAAGTGATTTCTTTTTTTACTGTGTTGATAAAAAGTTACCACTTAACTCAGTTTGCGACATAGTGTAATTTTGAGTTAAAATTAAACATTCTCCTCTAATGTTTTGTGTTTATCTATTCACTATGTTTCTCAGACACTTCATTTGATATTGACATGCATGTCGGATACTTGATGCTCAGACATGGGTATTAACACTTCATATTAGGCCAATTGTATGACCAATTTTAAGAAACTGGTGGACCTGGACACTTTGCATGTACCACTATCCCATTTTTGGCATAGTGTTGGTGACATATTCTCATAGAGGTGTATCATTTGCTTAATTAGGGAGGGGAGGATGAACGATAAGAGAATGAGGTTTGCGGACATTTTGTCTTGTCATGGCTGTGATAGTCATGCACTTAAGCTTGCAATCTTGCATTGGGTCGGGGGCTTGGCTCTGGTGGTGGATCTTTTAGTTAGTTGAGGAGATATCGGTATTCATTCATTTGATGATATAAGTCATATGTTTATATGAGGTGACGCGGCCAAGAAGCCAGTTGAGCACTCTGAGTTATGTGGCATTGTTTGAAGTAATGTAAGCGTGTTTTGGTTTACCCCTGTATACTCTTTCACAAGAAGGTAAATTGGATTCACTGTCCACGTTAAAAGGGTTACTTCTTTTTATTTATTAATTTTAATCAAATCTACCTTTTTGATTTCTCTTAAGATCTCGAATTAATAAGGTGTGAAACAGAATTAAAATTTGGTGTGTCTGAGTATCAGACTTTGGGTACCGGTAATTGTGGACTATGTTGTTTGAGGAGTTTGTCAACCAGAGTTCAATGAAGTAGATATAGATAGCTATGAACTGATCTTGTATCTTGCTGAATGTGCCCTTTATGAAGGTGCATTTAATTTCAAGAAGCTATCATCTTCGGAAAAAGATCACTAGAATGGAGATCTCATGTTTACTTTTAGAGTTTCAAAACTGAAGTTGAGAATGAATTTAAATGGAAAGTGGAACATGAAAACGAACCTCTCATCATGAAAAGGAATTGAAATTCATTTAGACTTGATAGGCGACTCTCGAAGGGAGTTTAAGAGCGAACTGCTATGTTAAGTTACATTATGCCGTCTCCTAATGCTTAACAAGGAAGATAAAGGTAGAAAGTCTTGTACTCTTTTTTTTCGTTGATCAGTTATGGTTGCTCTTTTCTTCCTTGATTGATCTTTATCTAGAGAAATAGGGGCCTTCTTTCCCAGCTAAATGCTGCGTTGAATTAATGATATTGTCCTTCAATTGAGACAATAGAGTGGTTGTGGGTCAATAGCTTGTCCCAAACTAATTAATAGATAAGTGGTATGATGGGTGGTTATGTTTTTACCATTAGGAAACTTGGTCAAAGATAAGTAGAACATGCTTAATTTGTCAATTTTTATATTTTTAGAAATTAAATGAGTCATAAATATTATTTGTCTAAACAATGTTATCTGCTTTATATACAAATTGGAGAAAGGAGGATGATTAGATGAATGATTAAAGCCGGAAACTGGTTTCAGCTTTCAAAGAATGAGGTTCTGACTCTTGGTGTCACTTTTGCTTGATATTTATGCACTTATGCTTGAATTGGGAGGGTCTGTGGATCGTTGAACTACTTAGTTGAGGAGATGCTGCTCTTCGCTTATTCAATGATATATTTTTGCATTATTCTATTGGTAATTTGGTATCGTGCTCTTGAACTGTGTATTTCTTCTCTAGAGTGGTCCTTCAGTGTTTGCATTGCGGGTAGTTGACCTCAATGGATTTGTTGTCCTTGTTTGAAGTACTGTACAAGGGCGTTTGCTTTACCTCTATGAACTCTTTTGAATGAGGTTAATTAGGGTCAACTGTCTATATCGTGACATTTACATCCATCTTTACTTGTCCATTCATTTTTCTTTCAAGATTGAAACTCAAATTCGAGCGGTAAAACATAATGGTGTCGTCTGATATCAGACTTTGGGTACTGGCATTTTGGCAAATGTTGTCTGAGGATCCTTTCTACTATCTGCGAAGGAGATTCATATTTTTGTCATTGATCCGACCCGATGTTTTATTATTTTTGGTTAATTGTTAACTTAACTAATTTATCGTTCTATTTCACTAGTACACTCTGCCATGTAATATACAGAGAACAAAAATGTGCACTATATTTAGAAAGCATTTATGCTGTCAAAGAATACAGATGTAATAAGTTGATCTAATGACTGCTGCTCCTGCCATCGCGTATGGGTTTAGGTGCTTTACAAAGGCGTGGATCTTGTTCTGTGTTTCCTTGAGAGCCTCAGATTCAAAATTGAATTTAATCGAAAATGAAAACAATTAAGATATGGGGCATCAAAACACAATGATAGGGAACTTAAGTTCAACTACATAGGCAACTCCTGAAGGCTGAAGCTACATTTAGTTACATTATTATGCTGTCTTCTTTTGCTAAATAGGGTAGCAAAGCTAGAAAAACTATTGTTGATCAGTTACAATTGATGTTTTCTTCCTTGATTGATACCTAGTTCTCTATACAGAGATAGGGGGCCTTTGTTTCCCTGCTAGATTCTGCTTTCAGGTGATTATATAACCCTTCAGTTAGGCGAAAGTGTGGTTGTTAGTCAAAAGCTTGTGTCAAACTAATGTAGAAGTGGTATGCTGGGTGGCTATGTTTTTACCATTAAGAAACTTGGTGAATTATATACAGCGGAATCAATTAACTAGTCTGCCGTGCAATTCATAAATAGCATTGTAGTGTATAATAGTGTTCAAATGGTGTCTAATTCTGCAATACCTTTCTGTTCATATATTCATAGGAATTTCGACAATGTTTCTCAAAGTTCAGTTGCCTTGGAATGTGATCATCCCTGCTGAAAACATGGATGTGAAAGGATTAATGCTGCAAAGGGCAATTATAGTTCGACTAATGGAAGACTTTGCTACTAAGAAGGCGACCAAGGAGCTGGGCTACTTGCTTGCAGTTTCTACTCTGGACAACACAGGAGAGGGGAGAGTTAGGCAGCAGACTGGAGATGTTCTGTTTCCGGTAACCTTCAGCTGCCTCACTTTCAAAATCTTTCGTGGAGAGGTCTTAGAGGGAGTAGTTCACAAGGTAATGAGCCATGGGGTGTTCTTGAGGAGTGGACCCGTCGAAACCATATTTCTCTCTGCTAAGAAGATGCCTGGTTATAAGTATGTGGCAGGTGAAAATCCGATGTTCATGAGTGATAAGCAGCCACAGATTGTGAAAGACGTCGTGGTGCGCTTTTCTGTGATTGGTGTCAAGTGGATAGAGGCTGATAGGGAATTCCAGGCTGTGGTCAGTGTGGATGGTGACTTTCTTGGACCTGTCTGATGTTGAAAGACAGTTCTCTGCTTGATCTAGTGAATGGTTTTGTGTAGGCCTGGATGTGGAGTAAGTTTGAAGGCTTAACTTTATTCTAGTATCAAGAAGTATGTAAATATATGGTGATGAACACCACTAACCTGAATGTTGTGCGATGTGCCACTGCCACTGTGTTGGTACATGCCATCAACTTTGTAGCTAATGATATCCTAGCTATTAAATGTTCCAATTGAATGCTAATGAACTATTTTGAGCAGGTTAATGTCACTTTGTAGCAGTTCCTCAACATGTGATCTCATTGGAGGACTTCAATTGTGTATGCAAAATGTGACTTTTTGATGTTTTCATAGTGCTAGTCCTAAAATCGCTGCTAGTTACAGTACATTTTACATGCACGCCGCCTCTAGCATACTAGTATGACATGGCTTACCAGAAATAGTGGACGCATATATGTGGCCCTTCTAATGCACGTCTTTTCTATTTGCATTTCATTCAAATTTTGGGGGCGAAAATTGACACGCGATTTCAAAAGCCCAACTAACGATCATCCATAATGAGTTTTATACAGCGCTTAAACTGAAAAACGCAGTCCCTGCAATTGGCTTAGGACCAAGTAATCGACCTTATTTCAGTAAATTGTCACACACATGGTGATAAATGGTAGAAGTAAATAATAAGTAATTATGGTGTCCTGAGGCCTTACTTGGATTAAGGGTAATACATTAAGGGGGTAATAGAGCTAAATAGAGATGTACGGGGTGGTGGGAGGAATGACCACCCATGTTTGAAGTAACTATTACTCTCCTCCCACCATTATCCTCTTTCCTCCCAACCCCTTTAAATTTTGCTTATTATCCCCTTATCCATTCCCCCCCTTATCCATTCCCCACATTCCAGACAAGCCCTAAGAAGAAATAAAGGAATACATGAGCACTCGCGGTATGGTTGCAGCCCTTCTGGCTAAAATGACACACACAGCAGAACTCACGATCCCTTGCGGATACAATGGGGAAACTGAAGGTCCTATTCAGTTTAAGTATCATTGAGACGTGCTGTTCCATGGACGGTCTTATTCTGCCTCCTTTGGGTCATTACTACAGACACATACGAGGAGGAACATGTAGATATATAGATAATTTGACATTCATGACTGGCATAGATGCGGTGACGTTCCCCAATAATCACGGCTTAGCTATCTTCAGTTGCGTTATATTGCTCGACGATGCTATTATCGATGAGGAAACGATTTCTCCAGCAGTAGGATTGAGGATATTGCTGTGAGACTGCGAGTAAGATTATTCGTGTGATTGTGGAAATTGTATGCTCCGTAGAATTGCATAACATAGATGTTACAGAGGAGGCGCGACTGCTGTGTACGACGAGAAGGTTTGGATTCGTCTATTCCCCTGATCTGGTTGGAGTTCTGTTAATAGTCAGTTCCTGTGCAGGGAGTCGTGTGTTGCATCAGTTCAAGAGACTGAAATTTGATCGCTCTAATATGCGGTTGCACTTGTGTCTAGTATATATGAATTCATATGCAGAGAAATCTAAAATTCTAATCATGAGAAAAGAGAGATCTAGTGCCCAAAAATTCCCATGAAAAACCAGGCAGAGTACAAGGCCCTAGTCATCTATTCATACAAACAATCAAATAAAACAATCAAAACTCAAAAGTCACATAATTTGATCAAATGGGCACTACTAGCTCCTACAAAAACAAAAATCATCACATGACACAAATTACATCAACGATCTACCATATTGAAATTTGAAACAATCAATCAAAGTTACAAAATTTAATCAAATGAACCTTCTAACTCCAAAAACCCAACAATCACATGACACAAAGCCAAACCCCCAAGACAATAAAAAGAGTCCCAAACAACGCGAACCCAAGTCGAGTATCCTCCCCAAGAAGCATCCCAACAACAGCAGTGGCAGCAAAAGTAGTGGCATTGGTCACAGGAACAGCGACCGATATCGGTGTCTGGCCAATCAAGGCGAAGAACGTGGCGGATGCTGATAGGTTGACCAGCAGTGGGATTGAGTACTGCCATGTTAGGATGAGGTTGAGGTAAGTTCTTAAGGTGGGGATTATGCGCTTGTGTAGAGGTGTCATAAGGGGTTGTTTGGGAGGTGATTTGGCGTCCCATATGATTGCTCCTTTGCGTATGAGTGCGTTTGTTGCTCCCCAAACAAGGCCTACTGTTATCATCTTCTCTATGTCGCCCATCATCACTACCATTGTTGGTGGAAGTAGGAGAGTTGACTAGTGTGAGTGAAGTGATGGATCAGAGTATAGTGTATGGTGTGCTACGCTCTTGCGAGGGGTGCAAATGAGACGAGTCGAGTTTGACTCGCAAAGTTTATAGTCGAGCTCGACTCAACTCGTGAATTTCGCGAGCTTGAAAAATTGAAGCTCGAATCGAGCTCATGAGCCTCATTACTCGAGTCCGAACTCAAGCTAGGCTCGGGCTCCAGACTAGATTTCCACTCGACCTTGAAAATTTCGTGTTGCTATTTAAATATTCTATTAACTAATAGGGTGATATAAAAAAAATTAGAATTTGTAGAAACTATTTGTATATAATATAAATACTATCTTATGTAATTTTTAATATTCGAGTATCTTACGAGTTTTTCGAGTTGAGTTTTGACGTATTTGAATAGGCTCGCAAAAACTCCAGTCAAATTCGAACTCGAGTAGAGATTTTGTAAGTCAAACGTTGACTGCGTCAATCTCGAGTAGCTCGTTAGTCATCTCGACATATTTACACCTCTACTCTCTTCGTCTCGACGGGTATCTCCATTCATTTGATTAGCCCAATTCAATAATGACAACAAATACATGCAAAACACAATCATGTGGTTATGGCTGCAAATTTACTCTCATACATTCCTCTCTAAAAATTTTATTTCAATTATAAGTTGGGGTAATCCATTTATAGAGAGGGGATTCTAGGGGTGTAAATAAGACAAAATTACACAAGAGCTATTTGAAATTGAGTAGGTCACTGCTCGGCTAATGTATCTCGACTTGAGTTTTCAATGAGCCTAATCCGGTAGGCTAAAGCTTGGCTACCCATTTTAAAAAAAATTTAACATATGAGAAAAATAAAAGGAAATACATACCCCACTTAAGTCAAAACATGGCACATCTGTAACAGTGCGGCAAACTAGTATGTGTAGTTTGCAAGCTATTACGCATACTCGAAGGTTTATCCAAAAATAGTAATTGTAGTTTCCCACGTCAAAAGAAAAATGGCTTACATGCCAAAGCACATTCAATGTATTGTGATTATATAAAGTAGGAAAAATTAATGGGAATAATCCCAAGTTTGGCAGTTTCGTTTTTATTAATCCTAACTATTGATTATTCCCTATTAATCCTAAGTTTGAGCCCGATTTTTTCTGTTGCTCCCATATTCACGAACCTCCTTATACGAACCTCCAACTAGATACCGAACCTAAGCTTTACTCAATTTTACCCCCATCTCCTCCCTTGTCCTTCGCTACAGCCCACCCTAACCCTTCCCCTCCCCTACGACCCACCCCACCCTCACCCGTGCGTGGATGCGCCCAAACACCCACTCCCTTCCTCCAGCCCAACCCATTACCTCATCCACTTACACCCGCCCCCTACCCCTCTCATACGGCCAACCCCGAACCTTCTTCATCCAAGCCC
>CAAKMY010122777.1:0-17938 GCA_901111285.1 Corrigiola litoralis | reverse complement strand
ATATATATATATATATATATGATCATTAAGAATTTGGATCTGATATATCTATCTATGTATGTTACCGTTCAGTAAAACTGTGCATCGGTACGCAAAGCAAGTATCGCAGCTAGAACAATTGATTATGAGGATGGTGTTTGAGAGTTATGGTGTGGAGAAGTACCTTAAGTCTCATCTCAGCTCGACCAGTTATCTTCTTCGCATAGCCAAGTACAGGGTGCCTCAAAAGGATGAGGATGACCTCGGAGCTGTTGGTCACACTGACAAGAACTTCGTCACTATACTTCATCAGAATGAAATCGAGGGCTTAGAGGTGCAAACGAAGGATGGCGAATGGATTAGTTATGAGTCCTCCCCTCAGTCCTTTGTTGTCATGGCAGGGGAGCCATTCTTGGTAGGTTTATCTTTAAAAGTCTTTATTTTAGTTTGTTTTTGCTGAAATATTTGAAACTGTACTCTTGTTGCATATAAATGTCAATCCCTAGGATATGTAACCAAATAGTAGGGGTTAAAATTGGAGTACACTTCAGTGGTGAGAATTATAGCTTCTCCTAACTTGGAGGTTGGGTTTGATTCTGATTTGCGTCTTTATGCGCTCCTTTCAAACAAAAAAAATACTAAATACTCCGTATGATAGTGTGTCCTAATCGGTTTTCGCTTCTGGTTTTTCTCTCGATTGTAGGCTTGGAGCAACAACAGAATATATGCACCATTTCATCGTGTTATCATGAAGGGAGATAAGCCAAGATATTCGCTTGCCCTGTTCTCTACCACCAAGGACACAATTCAAACACCAAAGGAGTTGGTTGACGAGGAGCATCCCTTACAGTTCAAGCCTTTTGATTACATGGGATTGCTTCGCTTTTATACAGAAGATGTGAGCCGGATGGCAGTTTGTACTATCACGGACTACTGTGGAGTTTAGACTTCTTCCTGCTGCTTCCTGCTTACGTTGGTTTCAGTACCCCGTCATATGATAAGTGTGATGCAACATGTTATACTACTTGTAAACAAGATTTTTAGAAATGGTGTATTTTTCGTCTTTGTCATCTCCTCCGAGTTAAAGTGAGTTTCACTGATACTCCATCTAGTTCAGAGGGGCTTTAAAGTTTAATTAGCCGTACGTAGTAGTGGAAAGTTGGAGTATGTGCAAAGATAATGTAATTAGCACATAATATGTAAGGGTTTTCACTTTTTACTTTGATTGGACAAGTTTTACAATCTACACATTTTCTCTATAGATTGACTTTTATTGAAGCAATCGCGGGGGTTTATTCTTTCATTTGGAGATGCCCACCAAGTCACCAAATCGTAATTAAGCACTAACTAGTTCAAGGAAGGCTTTCCTTCTTTTAGTTCGTCGTATTGTCACGACCTTACGTAGGGCAGTTCCTATAGTGAAGGAAGGCGCAAGACGCATTGGAACCGACGTTGAATGGGAGACTAACTTGACATAATAGTAGTGCCATCTTCTTACATTTAGGTAATGGTTTTTTCAATTGATATCTATGAACTAAACTAAACTGTAAGAGATTGAAACTGTTGAAATGAACTGACATTGATTAAAAGATTTTAAACGAAATTGAAAGGAATTGAAAATTTTAAAAGAAATTGAAAGGAATTGAATTTTTTTTTTAAAAATTGAAAGATACTAAAAGTAATTGAAAATTAATTGAAGAAAACATAGCCTTAAGATATCAAGTTGTTAGCTAGTGATGATATTGGAGTTTATAACTCTATTTACCATCATACTTAATTTTTGGCATAGTTTATTTCTCTCTTTTAGTTATGAGCTTCAATCCAACTTCTGATTTCGAAATACAAATCTATAATAGTGGTTTCAACGATTTAGCTTGAGACTAATTAATGTTAGGAAGACAATAGTATTGAGTAGATGACACCTTTTTTGGGTGACAAAGAGCCCTCTTACCTATGACAATCAATGGTTGTTCACAAGTTATTAGAAGAGACTGTCTACTTTTATTATAAACATAGACCATTTTTTTACTAGATAAATTTTCTTATGCTATTTACAAGCCCAAATTAGTTATAAATTTATATGCCTTTATTGGGCCAGCATGACTTGGATTACTTTTATAATAAAAGGAGACGGTTTCTGCCAAGACTAGCTGATTGTTTAGATGGACCTCAAAAAAGAATCTAGACTAGTTTTAGATTAGGAATACATTTACTCATACCTGCTTCATATACAAAATGATAGACAAAGCAACCCAATGTCATTTATCAAAGGACCAGAATATGGGGTTTGGATTAATGATCCAAAACCACCAGGATGTTGAAGTTTGCCGACCCCGTACCGACTTGCTAGAGTATAGGCATAAGTAGTAAATAATCATAATAGCAGTCTATAATAAAACTAATCAGGCTAGACACAGTCAAACATACAGTACAACATTTCTTAGCCACCCAAATCTGCTTAGCTAGATTTTCCCATGTGACAGAACCTTCACAGTATATTAAACTAAGCCTGTTTGATGGTATCGACATCAATATAGTAATTCAATAATTACCAGAGTTTTGTTGATCAACAATCACATGCTATAAATTAAAGATACATAGAAGAACAAGCCCCATTTGCCCAGAGCACAATAGTAGACATTAGGGATCGAAGCGAAGACATTAATATAGGTTAGAATAATCTTTACCTCTAGACACGGAAAGTGAGTCCCGACAAAACAACTTATTCCTCTGAACCAAACAGAGGACTAGCTTGTGATTAATTATGAGGCAGAGTCAAACATTGAAGTTAAAGCAGATCACATATAAGAAGTTCAAGATAGAGGAAATGTTGTCCATAGTTTATTAACCATTAGGATCAAGTTTATACATTTTGGTTCTATAATCACCTTAAAACTAAAATATATAGTGTTGCATGAATACATGAATTATGGATATGAAAGAAGTTACAGTAATAAGGGCATGATGATACAAATATTAGGCCAATAGTTCTTGCCTGGCTTGACCTGTGTGCCGCAATATGTACACTTAAGTATACCAAAATGACGGCGAATACACCATGCAACAGCCGAAGATGTCAATTCTTGGGATAAAGATATGAGCATTTCCACCAAGTTTGGTGGTGATATATGGAGGTAGAAGACTCATCTTTCATTTTATATGATGCGGAACTTGTATTTTTCTTGCTCAAAGGTCCTGTTTGTTTGGCCCTCTTTTATATAGCACGGCCCCCTTCCTTATCTGCCTATGGTTAATGGTATTTGGTGCTTCCCGCTTCTAGAGTGGTATTTGCATTTCTTCGATCTCCACTTTGACAACAGTCTTCTTATAATAGGTGGTCCTATTACTTTTCACTCTCTACATGTGAACTATCTCACGTGGAAGAAAAAAGGTTAGGAGGGTTTGATATTTTTCTTCCCAACATACTTAAAGCTACTAATTTATAAATGACATCTTTATTGAAATAAAGGTGATTTCATAAATTCAAAGCCATACGATATCTATAATTGATGTAAGTACAATGAAAACAAATTTAACAAAATCAAACAACAATCTTCTTCAATCAAACCGATGATCCTTTGTGTCACATCTACTATACTTGCATACCCTTTATTCCAATATCGTTGTTTCAATATACAACCTTTTAGATAGGGGCCTCTTGATCCAACGCAGCCGTGAAGAGAAAGATATTGATATGATTGTGTAAATTGTGTAAATTTAAAAATCTTAAAAGCACATTACTCATAAAAATCTCTCTATTTCTCTGATTCATATAGCAAATTAAATCTCACAATGACTTGTCTAATAATGCATAATTGACCTTTATACCATATGTTAAACGTCATCTAAGTTACACTAAGATAATTATTTTTCTAGTGTACTATAACAAATTACTACATTATATCATATCTATTTATTAATTTTTAACGAAATTGCGAGAGCCACCACCCCTTTAGTTCAATTCTGCCCCACTATTTGTACTACCTATACTACAAAAGTATTTGTCAAGCTTATATTTTGAAGAGAACCTTTGGTACGTAATTTAGCACTAAAGCTACTTCGTAAAATCATGAAAGTTATAATATTGGGTTTACTTAATGTTAAACTTATATATTAAGAGATATTTTAAACTCTACTCAAAATATGAGATAATTTTTAATGTAATTAAAAGGAAGTAGATATACATTTTGAGAGGGTGGCGTACTGGCGTCCAAATTCGATATTATTTGGTGGCACCATCTTATTATGAGAAATACGTAAAGTTCGTAATCTAATGACTCATGACTTATTTTAAAATATACTCGGAAAAGAAAAAAGGAAAAAGAGAAAAGACTAACTAATGGAAACTTGATGTAATTTCATTGGAATTAAGACCCCAGAAATATGGAATTTCGCAGAAATACGGAAAATTTTGGAAACCAGATTAGACAAAGTCGTCGGTTGCCAGATATCAAGATCGTTACCGTTAGATCACTAGAAAAAGCATCTTCAAACATCTTGATACAGCAAGTTGGGTAGTCATCTTTGTTTGGTTGATGCCTTGCCTGTTTTTGGTGCTGGTGTTATAATTAGCTCTTTCTGTTTGTCTGTATTATGTTTGTTAAGATTACTCCTGCAAAGATTAGGTGAGGCACAGACAAAATTAAGAACACCTTTTTTTAGAGGGTTATGACAATAAATGGTCCAAAGTAACAACCGTACGTGTTTGTTATTCCAAACACACTCAATCACTCATAATGAGAATAGTACGTACAGTAGTTTATGAAAGATGATTGCGGATATGGCAAAGTAAACTAACTCATGTATGTGTACTATTTAGACATATAGTACCAGTAAACACACATATGGAGTAGTTCTCACCTTCAACAACCGTCTTTCATGCAGCTAATCTACTTGAACATCATCAGATAGAAAATTCTCATAATAATATAGGGTTACTATATATATGTATAGAACTCTTAGTAATTAATATGCATTGTACAAAGATGAAACTAAAAACATTTATCCAATGAAGGTACAAGACATTAAAATTGTTCAATTACAGGGATGACAAGCCTAAATGGCTGTATGTCATTGCCATCGATCAATTACGATGACCAAATTAACCTTTGCCGTGCATTTGGCTTAAAAACTAGCCATACAAATTAAAATTTTTTATGATCGTTAGTTATGGCCGTATGAATTTCTACAAATGGCACTGTCCAGTTTACATGTTGAAACACATGAAAATATCAAAAGAACTACTTGTAATTACGTTGCCAGATTTATGTGGACTCTTCACAGTGTCACTTCCGTGTTGCCATGCCAAACCCAGATCCAAAAGTTCACCTCCACGCTTCATGTATGTCTTCTTTAATTCGCGCGGAGTTGCCACTTTGCTGCCAAAACTGACGAAGCAAACTCAAAGGACCCACAAAACGCGCCTACAGCATCATGCTAATTCAGCCTCATCTGAATTCAGCTATATATGAAGTGGTACTAGTGGAGAATAAGAAGAATTATTTTTCATATTATCAATGAGTGACTATATAATTACATTATATTCTCCATTACATATTCTATGTTCTTAAGCATCCTTAACACAAAATAACATAATGTTTTTGCTTCAATGGGTGACTGTGATCTTAATTACCATATCTTACAAGATTACACCAAAACAAAGAAAAAATTAAGCAAAGTTCATAAAAAATACAAAAAAAAAAAAAAACAGTTTAAAATTGCAAGTAAAATTTCCTACAAAACTAGCAATCTATATTTTACATGTGTCTATATTACAAGTTAGTTTGGAAAAAACAAGAAAATTGTAGAAAATAAGCAAAGTTTTTGAAGTCCAAAAACATAAGAAACATTTAGAACAAAAAGAAAACTTCATATAAAATAAGCAAAAAGTAGTTTTATTTGAGATTTTGTGAATGTTGAAACTCGGCATGAATTCTTTGTCTCTTTCTATTTAGTTTTGCAACTTGTACTTCATTTGGTCCAGACTCATAAGTTGTAGCTAGGCAAATAAACTTGTTGTGGTTGCATTGATCAAGCTTTAACCATAACAAGCTTATCTGTCTGGGTTGCATTGATCAAACTTCCCAACCTGTTGGAAGTTGTCCCATCGATCCCTGCATCATTACGCTTCAATGTACCGAAAAATTAGACAAAAAAAAAAAAAACTGATCAAACTTTAACCACAAGTCATCATATTCGAAACATGCATATTGGAGATAAAAAATGTGTACGTTTTGCGTCAAACGTGTGCACATTATGATATCGATGAGAAATTAGGTAATTAGGGAGTATGTGTAAGTTATATATACTACATCAACTCCTCAGATAATATGAGGTTTTTGATATACTATTCCATATGGCATGTGAGAGGTAGTATCCGAATTGGGTATGTATCGTTCGATGGCGCAAATTCATTTTCCTTATTCAATGTGTTCTAATTTTATACCACATCAACTCCTTAGATACTCGCATACCATCGGGACAACCTCCAACAGGTTAAACTCTCAATTACTTGGCCAATTTTGCTCTCACCGCAAATGTTATTGATGGGTTGAGAAGAAAACCACCCATCAATTTGTTGAGCAAAAGTGACGGGAAAGGTGCATACACTAGATGAGAAGAGTAAATGGAAGAAGGAATCATAATATCCACGACAGAGGGAATCAGAAATACATGATGACCCAAAGGACAAGGGGGTTTATCTACTTTGGAAGAATCGGTATTGCGCACGTTAAGAACCAATGAGTATGAATAAGAAAGGACTTGGCCTCAAATTTCAATCCGCAATTCATTATACGTTAGACTGTCCAATGAATAAATAGGGCTACATTCTACCTTAGTCAATTACAGAATTATGTTCTTCTTCATCCTTTCTTGTTCATGTGATTTCAACATGGATTGAGCAAATGGAGGAGTTTTATATCAAGCGAGGCGATTATTGAATACACTTAAAATGATCACAGTCCTATTGATAATTACAAGAATCTATGAGTGATTTTCCCTTTGGAAAAAGAGGGAATATAGGTATAAAATTAGTGAGATTAGTAATAAACTTGAGGAAACATAGTTTGTCTTATTTATGATTATATAATCATTATTGTCATTCTAACATATCTCGTGATCATCTCATAAAAATAATAATAGACCATTAATCAAGCATTTGTAGGGGAATTATATTGAATCATTATACAGAATTCTATTGACACTTGTGCCAATTTGTGTCAGGGAGAAGACAAGAAAGATTCTAAGACAGGGATTTTGTATAGATCTGAATAAATGCTCATTGGGATCAGTTCAATTTTTATTCCCGACGCGGTTCAATTAGCACTAGCACCTTTGATGTTACATTTGCTAAATGTGTTGCTTATCGGAAAATTTTATAATGGCTACAAAGATATTGTAGTCATTATAACTAATATAAACCGAAAGTTACATAATCCCCACAGTAATGAAGTCATTTTGTTTATTTGCCTCTACATATAAAACTCAATTTAAGACTATGCTGCGAGTCTTATACTCTATGTGAAATGCTGCTAACTTATAAGCTAAACTCGAATTTCACGCATAAGATCGCTAGTCGATTCAGATACACAAAAACATATACGTAGTACAAGCTAACGAACTTATGTGCTAATTAAAAGATATTCCCAGGCCTGTCCATCAAAAGGAGTAAATGACAATTTCACTATCTTTGTCCTCAAGACCTCAACCAACATATAACGAATATGATGATATAACCATTCACCACAGAGGAGAAAGGAACGTATATTCATTGATTTGTGTTCCAAGAGATGACTGGTGCACTCCTGCCTCATAGTCGGAGTGCAGGTATGATTGTCTATGTATAAACCAACCATGTTGTGCTGAAACACTTGTAAGACAACTAGATGAAACTGTCAAGTCATATGACATTCAGATAGCTACTGCAGCATTTATGTCACCTTGAAGCTTAGCAAGTAACATTAACATAGAACAAAAAATCATGCTTCGAATATTTTCTGAGGTGACAAAAGTCTACTGAAAGAATTTGATACAGTTACAGGAAAAAATCACAGAAAATAGTATGGCATGCACATGTGTTAAGAAGGAGACTTGGTGGTAGTTAACGGTAAGACGAGTGTGAAGCAGCAACGAGGGCAGCACCAACACCTGAGGCGTCTTTGAATTGCTTTAGGATAACCATCTTTGATACTTCTTCTTGAAGCAACTCTTCTGCCAGAGTTTTCTGAAGGCACGATTTGAACTGTTCGTACTTCCCAAACAATGACCCATCAACAGCGACCACGGTCTCCTTTTCCTTCATTGTGTCCCTCCCTAACCTCTTTAGGAGTGCTAGTATAGCTGCAGCAGAAAGTCGAGCCCCTCTTGTGGCGACAATTTCACATATCTTGACAATAAGCTTCCTCTTCTCCAAGGAGACGTCAGTTATCTTAAAAATACAGAAAAATGACATTAGATATGAAGTTTTCACATGATGAAAGAACAAACTTTTTTTTCAATCAACATAAATAAGCATATATTCTTTTCAAGACGAATTAAGGTGAAATTAGCAGTGTGTAGAACCCTCATACTACAGAATCTCTTAAAAAGTGCTACTCTCTTACCAGCTAAAGTCATTTCACAATGAAATCGAAGTACATTTTCTTTCCATGTGTGGAAACATGTGAATTTATTTTCGTTAACAATTTTTTTATAGTAAGACACAGAACCTGTTTAATTTCTACTTCACAGTATAAAGAAAAGAGTATAGCTATAACTGCATATTGATCAATAGTTGCTTAACATAAATACTTCGGTATTAATAATATACATGAATAAGCCCAAATCCATGCCTATATAGTATATACTGTGTGAAAGGGCAAGGTCGCAAGGGTCCCCTTAGTTAGACTAACCAAAAGAGTAGGTTTACACAGAAATTAATCCACATGGATGTATTGGATTTTCTATTTGATTTCCATTACACCTAAGAATCATACTCAAGCATCGCTTTTATTTCTTGCACCAGATACACATTGAAGATGGATATGAAAAAGAAAAAAAAAAAGGTTAAGAGTTGCAGTAGAGAAGGTGAAGACACGAAGGAACACGGAAGTGAGAAAATGACACAATTTACAGAAAATTTTACAGCTCAGAAACACATTACAAAAAGTATAAAAACATAAGAATACCTCAAAAACTTCCTGTAAGCTTTCACCGACCACACTTAAGTCAGCAGACATGTCATTATGCATTGCTGAAACAATCTCTGTCCTGCAATGAAATAGTGGATAGAACCTAGTTAAGATGTTGAACAAACATAATAATAGGTCCTGAGAGGACTAGTCGCAAGTTGTCACATACCCCAGTACGTATTGATGTCCAAGCTTTTTAGGAACAACGTCACCAAAAAAGGCAGCACCTTCAGCTAAATGATGTAAAACTCTACGAACAATTTCTCCCATATATCGACCAGAAAGCATCTTCTCTAAAACCTGACAGATACAAGTAGATAAAAAGGTTTCAGAAATGGTCATACTAGCAATATGATGAACTGGAAAAGCTCATGACAATGACCTGCTTGTGTTGGTTTGGACTAGCGCGGTCTAATTCAACATCGTAGTCTGTCAAGGGAAGTGGTGAATTAAAATTGCCCCATTCTGTGTTGATGACCTACAATTGACACCAAGAATAGTTCAACTTCTACTTCAGGCAGCCACAGCACAAAATCTCAATGACGTAAGTTCATTAAAATGTTAGGGAGCCACCCCATTACATTGATTTATCATCACCTATGCTTTCTGGGGTTTTTAAGTGCGAGGAGGTTGCTACCAAAATGGTAACCATCCTGTAGCTCTCTTTTAGTTTTCGTAAGTCTAGGACCTTCTCGAATATCAAAGATAAGGAAAAAAAGAAGACATGCTCACCATCTGTCCAGATTCTGGTGGTTCACCATAAGGCTTCTTAATGTTTTTAGACTGTTCCATATAAGCAGCATTCATTCCAGTACCCAGAATCACTGCTGCGACAACATTTTCTTCGTAAAATCGACCACCAGCCAAGGTACCAACAGTATCATTGAGCTAATGCCAAACCAAAATTAGTCAGCTCCAAAGAAGTTGAAATACAGAAGTCCAAGGTAGAAGATGATATGTATTTTTTGGTGGCTTTACTTACCAAAGCAGTCACATTCATATCTAGAGCTTGTTTTGTAAGGCCTTTCATTAACTCTTCCACAATGTCGTTGCCAATCTATTCAGGTCCAAATGTCGAAGAAAGGTTAGGTTCAAATCTTCATGAACAAAGAAATATTCGTCTGAGTTCCATTATGTTCCTCAAGAATTCTTAAGAAATATTGGTCTTTTTCATTTTTAGGCTTAGTTTCTATATCCCCCTATAGATACTAGGAAAATCGGTGAGACCAGACACATATTACAAAGACTATGCATGTCTGATTGCCTGCGCTGATGCCCCTCCAAAATTCCATCCTTGTACCTAAGGTAATTAGAGCATATCCAACCTTGGCTAGCTCAATCAAGTATCAATCACACTAGCAATAACCTTGGGAAACTATCCTTCATGTGATGCTAGGTTTAATTGGGGAATTCAATTAGTTAATAACATTTGAGTATAGCAGTGTAAAAGAATAAACCAACACATGAAGGTTACTAGTCCCCCATTCCACGGAGACAGAATCATGCTTCCTCATTTTCAATGAGCCAAGTACACATCAGAGTCCAAAATAAGATCTTATGAAGTAAAAGCTGGGAATTGATTATATTTGTTCGGTAGGACAATAAGCAAAAGGCAAAACCCTGAAATAGTTAGAAAATGAGAATGTTTCAGTTATCAAAAACCACCTCCATACAGAGGAGAAGCTATCCAATTCTCTCCCTTACTGGGTTATCTCTTTGCTATTCTTGCCAGAGTTTCGAGACTGATATAGAAAACTCTATACCCTTCGATCAAAATTTAGATACAAAAAGACTAACATAGGCTTAGATGCTCAACATTAAACAAACCGAAAGGGAAGCAAAGAGACTCACTGCATCTTGTAAGTCGAAGCCTTTTGTCCAATTAAGCAGAGTCCCAGAGTTAACCCTCGTCTGGTGCACTGGAAACGAAAATGTGAAACCGAGTTCTCTCTTTTGACCAGGAAGGAGATTAAATTCAGGGTCCTTTTCTGCTTCAACAACACTAGAAACTTTTCCCGCAATATAATCAAAGAGTTCCTGACATCAGCAACTCTGTATTAAATGGCTTGAAATACAAAAAACTCATAACAATCACAACATCCAATAATTTGTATCCACATAAGACAGGAACTTACATGTGATTTGCCAACCTTAAGCTTTGGAGGCACCACATAAGATTCAGCTTTAATGTCAATTGTTCTATTTCCTGGCAGCTTTACCTGCATTACACGGAGGTTTGTCCCACCAAGATCCAATGCATAAAAGCGCCCCTCCTCATTACTGAATCACAACAATCATGAGGACAGAATTAATAGTCTTCTCGACAATGTGTTACACTGTGATAACAACTCTTGTAACCAAATTTCTGCAGTCGTAGACTGAAACTAGTAATGCAGTCACTATTCCGAGCTTGCAAGCATATCTTATGACAATGTTATCACTGTAAGCAACAGGTTCAGACAGCAATTGGACTTAAATTTAACTCCTTGGCAATCATTATGCTTCTAATCTTAGAAATGTCACGCCTCTATGTCATTCATATCCAGGGCTAAAGAATGAAGTAAAAGATTGGAACTTTAACCAAACTCAAACAATCCATCTGAACTACTACTTACCAGTTACCACTATAGTTATCAAGAATCACATTGGTCTGCAATAATCAAGAATTTGAAATAGCCTCTCGGAAAAGCCTGTCTACTATTCCTCTCATATCAGTCTAATGGTACAAAAATTGTCGTCTTTCCAAGATTACACACACCAAGAGACCCCAAAGACAACACAGACATTACTCAATGATGAATTTTGCACCACAAGACGGAATCCAACATACCAATCTAATAATACAAACATCATCAAGAACATGGAAATCGACGCTCCCTAAATTTCAATGCTTTACTCACAATTCACTTACCCTGTCTAGGCAGGAGGTCGCAAGAAAATGACACATTGAAAATTCCACCAACTACACTACTACCATCAGCAAGTCAAAGTAATTATACAGTTAGTAAATTCCACAATAGCTACAACTTTACCACTGAAACAATAGGAACCTTGCCATTGATTTTATAAAAAGTCTATCATTTTGTAAAAAGTCTAACTAATCAATGACACACATTGCATATCAAAAATTCAACGTCTACAATTCACTAATTTATGATGCCTACTAATCACCTCATATAAAACGTCATGCAACAATTTATATGCATCACTATACATACACAGAAAGATAGTCACAACAATCACTAATCACCACATGTCTGCATATCCAAGAAAACCAATCAATCTTATTGTACATTCAAAATTCAACGTTTACAACAATCACTAATCACTGATTTATTTTTGTGGCAATTGAAGAATCACCCTATACAACATGTCAAGTAATAATCAATATGCCTAACAATACATACATGATTATATAGCAAGATTACAATAACAATAATCAATCACTGCATGTCTTCATATCCAAGAAACCGAAAAACACCCAAGAAAACCAATCACACAAACACTAAAACAGAACCAAAAAGACCAAGAAAAGCAATCATACAAACATTTTTACAGAACCAAAAAGACCAAGAAAACAAAAAAGACAAAACTTTAAAGAAAAGTTATATACCCAGTAGGAAGAGTATCAACATAAGACACAAGCATTTTAATGGAGCTATCATCTTCATCCTCAAGACCTCTCTGCATCATCAACTCCATATCATCAGCCAACTTTTTCAGCAACTCAGCTGACACCCAGAAATCCTCCTCTATTTTCTCCACCATTTTTACCAACTTGACATTTTTATCCATATTTACTTGCTATAGTAACTTTTGAGAATGTACCCTTTTCTTAGTTTGCTATTTATATGTTGTTACATGCAGTTTTTGGTAAGTTTTTATGGGTTATTTATGGGTTGACATTTGCGCACTTTTCAATGAAAAGGATGTGCTTACGTGTCATGATGTGTCGCTTTTTTGTTACTATAAAAAGGGTCCAAAACGGTGGATTAATATTTGGTTATGGGACAAGAAAACTGAGGTTGGGAAATGGCGGCTTTGGGAAAGTAATGTGACAAAATTAGTAGGACTAGATTTTGTGTTAATGGTTTTGGACTATTGGTGTAGTTTATAGGATTTGGATAAAGGAAATGACCATGTACTTTGTATGTAGGATTTTTTAAGCTTATAAAGTGGTGTTAGTGTGTCATTGCATTTTATTTGGTTGACTAGTCTTTTCTGATTTAATGATATTTGGATTAGTTAGAAAGAATAGTAATTGGATAGGATTAAGACTGTCTGTTGGAGTACTAATTTTGCTTGGTCATGGGTATAAAGATTACGCATAGCCGCATAGGTTGGCAAAACATTGTTCTGAGCTTGGTCTGGTTACGAGCCCAACGCAACTTGGCCCAAACCACAAATTTAGATAGGACACGACTGAATTCGTTGACACCGAGCATGTATTTTTTTGATCCTAAACAGAGGCCGACACCGAGCATGTATATGTGTAATTGAAACCTTAACTTTAGATTGTAGCAAATCAACTTCATAACTTTTACCAAAAATGCAATCGAACCCAAATTACAATTAAGGGTTATTTTCTTACAAATAAATAATATAAAATATATTTGAATCAAATTAATGTTTATGTACATCTAAAATACATACATATATACGTATAAATCTGAGTTCTTTTGTGCCTTCTGCTAAACACAGTCACATACTCGCATTCACGAGCCATTTGCGCCAAAGTATGCCAAATTTCAAAACTTACAGAAAGCTAGTGTAGCTCTCATAGACAAGCTATGCCGCTGGTGTATTATTACCACTGTTCTTTTGACTAGTAACATCGGCTCGACACATATAGGACTATAACACTTGATCCTAACTTTGTGACAAGGAGATTGTAAAGTCCGTTGTTTGGGGCTTGCTTAACAAAATTTCTTAAGAGATTTTTAAGGCATTCAAAATCTGGACGCTTGTGTATAGGCCACAAATGAACACAAATCTGTAGGTATAAAAGTATGTATTTTAGATGTATATACAAATATTAACTTGATTTAAATATATTTTATATTACTTTATTAATGAAAAATAACCCTTAATTGTAATTTGGGTTCGATTGCACCTTTGGTGAAAGTTATGGGGTTAATTTGCTATAATTAAAAGTTAAGGACCTCAATTACACATAGTGATAGAGTCTTGGGGCCTATTTGACACTTTCGCGGATTGGGATGTCATGTAACTCTTTAAGGTGCTATAAGACATGGCAAACGGGTCAATGGAAAAGGATTTGGATCGTATATGGATGATCCATAATATCGGATCGGATTTGGATACATAGCGGATTGAGATTCGGACCGGATCATTTCAAATCTGGATCAAAGTCCGATTCACTTTACTTTAGATAGGATCAGGTCATTTCAAATCGAATCATCTCATATCGGGTAATTTCGGATTGCATCATCATGATCTATTTTATTGGTTTTATGGAGATCTTTATTTGTGTTGACAATTTTTTCCTCTTTTAATATTTGATGGTAAATATATTTTTCTCTAAGATAAATTTTCCTCATTAGAAAAAACAATTTAAAAAAATAAATTATCAATAAGTTTGAACTATAAATTGTGGTAAGGAAACATTTGAAAAATTACTAGTATAAATATAAATTAGATCGGCTCATCTCGAACAGACCAGTTCAAATCTAATCACTTCGGATTTGATCGGATCATTTCGAAACGGGTCAATATCGGGTCTAGTTAAGTTTGGTTCGGATTCGAATCGGATAGGGTTAATCTAATTTCGGTTTTGTTTGGATTGTCATCTTCAAATCAAAATCGGATCAGATCAGTTTTGCCAGGTCTACGTCGTCGTGTAGTTGAACAAAAGGGATAATATCACACAAATAAACAAAAGTACAGAGTATGTTCTAGGTACAGTTTCGTTTCGACATTTTTTTTGTTATTTATTTAATTTTTTCTAACTTTTTTCGAACTTGTTTAGTTATGACATATGTTTATACCTTACTTTTCATAATATTTTAAAACTCTTTTGAACCTTTTAATTTTTATCTGAACTTTCTAAACTTTTATAAACTGTTCTGAAAATAAATAAAAAATGGTATATAAAACAAGCATATAAAAGTATTAAATAATACTTGTATGTTTGGTTTCTAAAATTTAATTTTGAGTGTAGTTTTGAAGGGCAGTGGGGATTGTGAAGGGTCTACTTCATCGCGTGAATCTTGTATGAGATTCTATAGTTTTTTGTAAATTAAAATTAAAGTGTATCAAAAAAGCAATTTTTTTTATGATTACCATTTTTTACCATTTCTAATCGAATTTACAACGAGGTCTATTTTTAGCTTTCTACATAAAAAAATACATTTCTTTGAGTAGTTTGTGACTTTGTGTAGTTTTCCTATTTCATACTCCATTGAATTAGTAACAGCTCGTTTGACATGTATTTGGGATTGGGAATGAGAGTTGAGCTGGGAATTTGGGGTGGGAATTTAAGTGGGAGTTTGATAAACAACTCCCACTCCCATGTTTGGTATGTGAGATAGGGATTGGGAATAAACTAGTTAAATTTATATTTATATCCTTTTTTAAGTGAGAGTGAATGGTTTGGATGGGTAGATGAGTTTTTAAGTGAGGGTCTGTTAGTAATTTTAAGTTGGAGGATGAATTCTCATCCAATTCCCACCCCCTCCCCTGGTAATAGATTACTGGGAGTTGAGCCTCCCAACTCTCATTCCCAATCTCTTTCAACTCCCAATCCCACCTAAACAAACAGGAGAGTTTGCCCTATTGGGAGTTAAACTCCCATTCCCAACCCCAACTCCTTGTATACCAAACATTATTTCTTATTATTTTTTGTTTTAATTTTAGGTGTGGGGAAGGACTGATTTGGTCACGCTCGCATGTGTTTTGGGCTATTCATTGGGGTTAAGTAGGTTTTATAGTCCATAGTCTATTACTCCTTTGGAGTACAACCACCTTATTGACTACTAGGAGTATAGCAACCTTATATTTAAGGGCAGAGCAGTACTTTCTTTTGGACCACAACAAAAATGAATTCCAGTTACTGCACTTAACCTCAAAAACTTCTCTCACTTCAATAATTTCGACTTTTTTGAATGCATACTCCGTATGTCATAAAAAACAGATCACACTTGAATAAGTTATCGAACTAAAGTTGATTAAGTTTAGCTCAGGCTCGTTAAATTCAATTCGACTTAGTTCTAGTTCTAAAGTGAACAATTGAAATTCTAAATGTTTATGTTTTGAGGAAATGCAATTCAAGCTAGTTTGGAATAGAGATTAAAAAAAAAAAAAGTCGAAGAATAAAATATAAGCCATTAAGATTTTTCTTTTGTAGATCGATCTTTCATTTTGAAAAGCTAAATCACAGAGTATTAGACCATCTCTTTACAAGTTAAATTTTCTTAAGATCCCTACAAGCCCAACTTGAGTGTAGATTTATATGTCTTTATTGGGCTAGCATGGCTTGGTCTACTTTTGTAATAAAAGTAGACGGTCTTTGCCAAGACTAGCTGAAGCTAAATTGGAATTAAGACATTTTGGTCTAACTCATCAAATTTAAAGATAACTTACTACTTAGGCCTGGTTTACTTCAACTGAAATTTGAGAAAATTGGAAGACTGAAGAGAACTTGAAGGGACTATAGAGTACTAGAAGGAACTATAGAAGACTGGAGGAAACTGAAAGGAACTAAAATGATTTGAAAAGAATAGAGGAATCAACTGGAAGGAGCTTGAGAGAACTGGAAGGAATTGGAAAGAGCTGAAAACAACTGGAGAAAACTAGAAGGACTTGAAACTCACTGGAATTCATCTGAAGGGAACAAGGCATTAATGTAAAATTTCTAAAAGATAGAGGTCATTTCAATACAACTATACAATTTATCACCAAACTAAATACATGGAACGAATTAATATCAAATGACATTATGGGCTCGTTTGGTCAAAAGAGTCCAATATAGCCACTATTACATTTCAATTAGCACAAAAATAGAGGAAAATTAGAAGAAAAAAAATTAAATGTCGTGGGAGGAAATGTAAAGTATTACAAGATGATAATTCTCATTTCATTAACTTATGTAATACTCATCGTTCAAACAAACACGTCCCTTTTCATATAATTCTCTGCTTTCTCGAAATCCTCCTCAATTTTTATGCTAATAGGACGTAAAAAAAAATACATTAGAATATTGTTAGACTCTAAAATACATTAATTTAATTCCTCGCATGTGCGAAGTAGAGGTGATGTATAACCTTCTCTAAAATTATTTTTCAACATTTATGTTATGTAATGTCATTCTTTTGATCGATAGATAGTTGTGCCTCGATACATTATCTTTTCTCATCTATATCTGTATTTGTCATCATCATTTCATTGCAAGTGATACACAACATAAGATCTGAGAAGTGCACATACTCCTATACAAGTAGTTCACGGAAGAGGAATGTATAAAACAAGAGTTCTAGTGGACAGAATGAACGAAAGTGAAAAGCACAAATTATACGCAGCCAAGCAAAGACCAACTTAGTTTTATTTTGGGATATTTTCTTTTGTTACATTATGGTTTCGCTTTTTTCTTATAATCACCATGTCTCGACTTTTTTATATCACCCCGAGGCTTGTATTTTTGGTCTTTATGGGGCAAAACACTCCCAAATCCAAACGGTGTTAAGTTTTCAGTTAAAGTCAGATAATTAATAATTATAGGAGAGAAACTTAATGTAAGAATTAAAACCCCCAACACAAACACTACCCTCCAC
>CAAKMY010122731.1:0-10637 GCA_901111285.1 Corrigiola litoralis | reverse complement strand
TATTAAATTATACTCAGTATGGTTGACTTATACGGAGTACTTCACTATGGTTATTAGTATAGTTGTATTTGGAGTATACTCACTATGGTTGATTAGTATAGTTGTACTAAATAGGGGATGTACACTACTATAGTTGGTAATTATTCTTACGCCTAATTAAAATAAATATTTGTTAAAAAATTTATTATTATCATATATATAACATATACTAACTGACCGTGCGAAGCACGGGATGCTATCTAGTGATTAATATAAACAATATGACTCTGCCAGACTTCATTTCTTATAACTTTTATTACATTATATTCCAGACACAATCAAGGCATAGTAAGATGGACCTTCGAAACAAATTAGTATCTAAAGAGTTTCTGTAGATTGCGATGAACTCTTAAGATGTGACTTCGGTATCGCGGGGTAATACGTAAAGAGGCATACCCAAAAGTTGCAAGACAATAGAAGAAATCCATGTTTATTAACATTGTAGAGGAATATGGTCCATATCACAGTCAGAAGATCAACATAGTTACATGAATCATCTCCCTCTAATTTATGATAAAGAGCTCAAAAATTGTGAGTCAGCTCATACGACTCCTCACTTCACGAACTTATCTAAACTCATAATAATACGGGAAAAAAAAGCAGTAATATTAATGACATTTCTCATCACTAAAAGTTTGAAGAGAAGCTTGTTTTTTTACTGCTTGAGGTATATCACCCGTTTTGTAGCTGTTGCCTTTTCCAGTAAAAAGCACAAGTTCCATAGAAGGGTACCTAGCTATCGTTTCGCAGTAGGGAAATTCATGGGATGTTCGAGTAGTCCATAAAGTTTATTCCTCCATCGTCGTTTTCGTCACCCTTACTAGTCCCATAAGCACTATCACCAGAGGTACTAGTCGAAGAAGACTGAGAATTAATGTCCATATTTAAGCTGTTCATTAGCTTCCGTCTCTTGTAGTTGGCCTTGAAGCAAGCTTGGCGAAGCCTCTTGGTTCTGGTTTCAAGTTGTAGGTCAGGTACTTCTTCCATCAATTTCTTTTCATACTCTAGTATATCAATTGCCTCCTTTAGCTTTTCTCCATTTGCATCTCCTCCTTCCTTCCCCAATTCCTGCTTGTAAGTAACATTAGTTATTAAACACGAGTGCTACTTACTTTTTGAGTTTTAAGAATCACTGTGTGTATATAAATTTTCACTATATGTGTTCTCCACACTAAAATTGCCATGACAAGAAGTACAAAATTTGTCTATATAATGAGTTTTGTTACTTTGGGTTAGGAATCCCATTTGCTACAGAAGATATACGGTACATACTGCATAGTACAAGACTGTCACTTAATAACGTGTGTTAAATAATAAGCTTTAAATGCAATCATTAATCAATGATAACTATAATTACCTCATCGATTGTTACCTGCACATTCTTAATTAATGTTTGTAGGCTCATGAGCTTCCTGTGAGGCCATCTTTTGATACCCAACTCTCGGCACCTTTTTTTGAGCAATGTTAAACCAACGTTAAGCTCCTTTGCTGCCCGTGTAATGGGCATGTAGAAATACTGGCTGATGATTTCCTTTGAAAGTGCCTTAGGAACACCATTTTCATTCCCTTCAGATGCTAGATCATTCTTAGCCTTCTTGCTGTCGGCAAATTCATCCCTACGATGGTCATATTCCTCTTGGCACAAGAGCAATGGCGGCGCTTTGTCTAACTGATCAAAATCACTTAACCCCTCAAAGCTAGTTCCGTATTCACCATAAATGGTGTTGCTATCTGCATGGAAGATTTTGATAGTGAGCAAAGGGTTCTTCATTGACAATGGTAAAAGAAAAGCAGGAGATCAGATTTGATATAGCCGAACCAGTAGGGACTAGGACGACTAAGTATACAATTGTACGAATATATCGAGAACTAAATATTAAATGAATCAGAAAGCATAACCCGAAAAACATAATACATCCCCTTCAAGTTTCAAGTGTGACATGAATCCTTTTTATTGCCAAGACAGTAGTATCCTATTACTAATATACACAGATAAGGGAAAGGATCCTTATCCTGGCCATCTACTACACATGTGAGATAAAGGAAAAGAAAATGTATATCAGCGTAAATTAAAGTAGATAAAACTCACCTTCAAAAACATGCGACGTCGAAAAGCTTGGTACAATGTCGAGTGAAGAATACAAGGGTATGGGATCAGTAGGGCAGTACTCCATCAAAGGAATAGCATCCATGGTGCTCAAATCTAAGGCAAGCTGCTCATGTTGCCAATCAAATGGAGTATATCCACTTCTTCATACAATAAAATACAGAATGAGCAACCGAATTTAAGGTACATAGATACATTTACTAAAATATAAGAACAATCATATATCAAAAGTCCTAGAGATTATAGATTTATGATACTGATGCATAATAAGGTGCATGCATGTGACCCTTCTTTTTCTAAGTAACTAAAATGACCAGTAGCAAGCCAAGAGAAGTTCAGAAACAATACTTGAGATCAAAAGATTGATGATGAGACTGTAAGTGCACTTCGTCATTCTTGGACACGGACCACGGTGCTTGTTGTTGACTCCACATAATATGGAGATGATTGTGACAGAGAAGAGAAGGGTGTTCAACTATAGATTATGTGATTTTTGGTTTTGGTTTTGAAACGTCATACATTCTGTAATATCTTTATGGTAGAATTTATACAAGAGTGTTGGAACAGAAACTAAATGAAGAGAGAATATAAAGAGCCTTAATAATTAATTTGGGTGCCGGCATATGATAAGTAGTATTTACAACATTACTGCTTAATTATTTACTGGTACGTACTTCTATATTCATTGAATCGTGAATCTATTCCTATCTTATTGACCATGAGATGATTATATGCAACTATGTATTCTTAAGGTAATAATTTAAAAAAATCTATTATGTCTTATGATCGTAATAATTATAGGTACATAGTATTTACTTATCATTTTTAATTCTACTTACAAGAAAAGACTCAAGTCTACGAGATATATATAAAAGCACACTATATATAGAAGAAATGGGATGCAATACACGTAATATAACTTTTGTCTTATGATCGTGAGATGAATTGCTTCATTCTTATCTATAACTTTTTCTATAAACTAAAAAAAAGTTGTAAAGGAAAATTGTGCACACCACAAAATTGTGAATAGTATGATAAGTAAATAAATGTGCATATGTATAGTTTGATGTTCATCTAAGATAATTTCTTCTTTTTTCTTCTTCATTCCTACCGTACTAACGTTATGATTTTAAGGTATGTTTTTTGTTAATTGGTATCTTTTGTTAGTTTTGGATCGAAAGAAGAAATTTTGTCACAAAATCGACACCCTCAATCTTGTTATGGATTGTGTGTCAATCGCACACACAATCCATTAACGTTATGATTTAAAGTCACAACTTGATTTGACCAAATTTCTTCTTTCATCTTGAATTCCAAAGAGGGGCAAAAACATCAAAGAAAGCAAATACAGCAATTACATACTAACTAGGCCTGACCAAACCACAGCCATTAAATCTAGATTAAGGATATTATACCTAACCTCCTGAAACTATTTTGAGTACAAAAATTACCATTTTGTCATCCTGAATAAGTAATAAATCGACCTTTTATAGTATTTCTAGGACAATATTATTCCTGAAATGTTTGATTATTTTACAATATTGTACATATATGCACTCATGTACCTTCATTTTACGTACTTTTATATATTGCTTTAAGATTATTTCCACCAAAAAAAAAATTCTTTAAGACTAATGCTTATTCCCATTGAAGTTATGTGATCTTATATTGATTGGCCTTAACAATAAATATAAATGTAGTAGCTAGTTATGATAGAGGAGTTACAAATGTGAAAAAATAACCATTGCAATTTAATTGCTAGTTATGTCTACTTTTTATTATAATTGGATTATGTTATCCAATCCTTTTATAGTAGTTGATCGATTAATCACACCATTGTCTATGATTATTTACAAAAGGTTGATGATTGACATGAGAGTTTAGTTCATCAAAGTCAAAATTTAAAGCAAGTCGGTTTATTTTTTGGATTATGAGCTCTTTTTGGGCTATACTCTGTTATACACTTATGATGCTATACCATCTGGTTTAAAGTTCATACTAAATTCCTTTTCTCATATTACGTCAAACCTTCAAAATACATGAAAACAAGACCAACGAGCATTATGCTTTTCGTTATGCTATTAAAAAAAATCTTTAGTTTGAACTTCTGAGGGCTTCAAATAGGTCAATCATGAGCTCTGCTAGAGTGCTAGGTGCATAGGAGTAGCTGCTAGAACCAAAAAAAAATGTAGATATAACTTGTGGCCTACACAAAATCCATCCGTATTATTCTCTTATATATATTTTCCTTTTTAAAGTGCCAAACACGAAAATATCCTGTAAAAAGGTAGGGCCTTTCAATAGCACCCAATAGCTCCGAGTGAAAGATCATTTCTCCCCTTTGTTAGCAAAATCATGTTTGCACCTGTGTGCTGCTAAATTCTCATCAATCACTGAAACCCAGCCTCTCGGTGGCAAGGATACATTTTTCAAATACAGTTTTCAAGCTTTTAAACATAGAAGTTCAGTAGTTGCTCATGCATAACCTAAGAGTAGGAGTACACCTGATTACCATTCCACAAAATATGGATTCAATTCAGACAGACAAGATCAAATTTAGTCTTTTTAAGTTCTATGCATAGTTTAGGGTGTGTTCGATTAAACCAGCTACATCACCTTCCAACCATGACTTGAGATGATGGGTTGCAACCTCTTGACTTCGCCATAGCAAACGTTTGCAGGCGCGATTGGACAATAGCTTTGGGGCAGACCCAAACCATCACTGTGTTTTAAGTGTAACACTAATCAGATTTCCTAACGTCAAAAAATATATCATATTTCCTATAATTACTCTGCCTCTACATCGCACACACAATCATAACAAAAGAGGCTAAAAACAAATACCGCCACATTTAATTAAGTTATTTCATAGCAAAATTTGATGGTACATATTTTTGGTGCAACAAAAGTGCAACCGTAGGACCAATACATCATGCATAAAAGCTCTCCAGTTTGAATTCAGCTAAAGCTAAGGGATCACCTTCTAGAGGACCTGCCCCTTCCGCGTCCACGGCCGCGGCCACCTCCTCTTCCTCCACCACCACCTCTTCCCCCGCCACCAACTTTCTTTCCACTGCCATTCCCACCCAGTGCATTATTAACATCAGGTTTCATCTTCATGTTTTCTGGCAAGGGCAGGATGAGATCGACACACTTCCTAAAGCTGAAATCTTCTGCAGACTTGTCAGCTCTAACCACAAAGAAACAGCGACTTTTCCACATCGGATGGTAACGAATCTCAAAAGCATTCACGCCTGAACCAATTTTCTTGTCTGGTTCCGGGTGGCCCTTTTTTATCAGGTCCAGTAGCACCAAGTACTCATACTGAAATGTAAGCAATTTAAATGGAATTAGTACTCTTTAGTTGTGAGAGCAAAATATTTGACCAAATTGACAGCAAAAAGCATAAGACAGTAACAACTAGTACAACACAGACCGAATTTGCCACTGGCATCACCAGGTTATCACATGATCAAAATTAATTAAAAATGGCAGCTTAAAAATTGAGATGAGATATTGCAGAACAACTTAAATTATATGTATTTAAACAACAAAATAGTGTTTCCCAGCATACTGAACTAACCCCATTCACACCCAAATTTAATTTACATAAAAACAAACATCTTGTGGCATATGAGTCAATCAATGTTGGAGGCTTGGACCCTAAGGGATTATGGAGTATAAGACATTAAAAGTGGCAAGGCATAATTTTAATGGTTCTGCCAAGCGACATTTCACTGGAATGTGCTGCTAGATTAAACGCGATCAGGTAGGAAACATCACAAGAAGCTGACAGTCATGGGAAACATACAGTACTGACAGGAGCTCTTTACCAAAATGGAGACGATTTTGAATCAGTAACAATGACAGTAGATAGTCAAAATTTATATAAAGAATTAAGAATGTAAAGCATATACAAAAAGTATCATCCAATTTTAAAGTCAGGCCTCATATTTCAACTCAAATATGAAGTAGGATAAGTTGATTGTGGTAAAATAATGACATAGCTCATGGAACTAGCATATTTGACATCTACTCATAATTATACTTCAGGAGGTGTCATGTCCTCCTTAAGAATTTCTGGCAATACTTAAGGATGCAAAATAATTATCGTGCAGTCGTGATATTCATAAAAAGCCAAGGCATCTGAAGAATGGCAAGGGATGGATGACGTCCAAAGAAATGCTAACAAAAAATCAAAGTTAACAAAAGCATTGAGCAGGAAGCACGACAACTGGAATAAATTAAGCAACCGTCAAAAGCAGGAGCCGCAAAAACACTATTTGATAACCCCTCAAGTCCCTCCCCCCCCCCCAACTCCTCCTGCCGGAAAAGATGTCCCACAAAAAGGAGTGGAAAGAAAAGGAAAATATGAAAACTCCAAAGCAGATCAATCTAATATGTGCCTGAACACAATGCACCACAACAGCAATAAAAGCAATATGACTTTACTTCAGGAGCAAAGTACACAACGATGTCTAATAGCTGACGGGATAATAGCAACTGTGTTTGCAAACTGTGACTACCCTAAGACCACAAAGCTTGATACGGAAGCTCCCTAAGTAACAAATAGGAAACACTACTATAATATTTCGCATGAGGTGCAAAAGCATCTTGCTTCAGAAACATGGTACACCAATCAGTCTAAAAGTTGGGAAATTGTAGCCATTGCAAGCTGACAATCACAAAGCGAATCATTTTCCCAGTGGACGTAGTAAGATACCAAAAAGCGAGATTTTGTCTATTGAGTGATTGAGTCATTGTCCTCAAAGCACAAAGATTAAATAGGCACTCCCCAAGCCTAGAACAGAGCAAGTTACAGCCCTACTAAATAATATGAATGTTTTGAAATATTCCAAGCCTCTTGACCCTATAAAAAGATAGGAAACAGTAGGAACTTTGTTCTGAACCAATTTTCATTATACTATCAGTTCTCCAGCCTACTACATTCAGATGAACATGAAAAACATCGGAAAGCCCATCGAAAATTCTGGCAAAGTCAGACAGTAGTTCTTAAACATTTTGATTGGTTGCAATTTATCTCCTTTTATTCCTCACCGCATTTCACATATCATATCTCCAGATCCCCAATACCATCAAACTTTCCCCACCCTTAATAAAATCAAACTATCCTCATTCCTTCCTAATATCCACCAAACCAAATCAATTGCCGAGCCTCTGTTTTTACTACAACATCACATACAAGCAGCAATGATTCATATATCTCCTAACCCAGACATAATAAAACCAAGTCACCAACCCATCACAAATAATGACATACTAACTCGAAAACGTCAAAGCTTTTGTTCAACACAAAACTTTCATTCACTACCTCATTGACAATCAACTTATGATCACAACATCCCATATAAAGGGCAATGATCAGCTAAACACTATAAACAAAACACTACCCACAAGAAATCGCACCAGTAATAATTCTTAAACTCAACCTCCCAATACCAACTCATCCAAAACTAACCACAAAAGATCAAACTTAAGTTAACCATCCACACATAAACCACCCACAAAATTGACAAAAAGGTTAGCTCAAACCGTTAAGAGCTTACTTAGCACAATCAGCCGCAAATCTAAGAACAAATTATTAAGGTAACCATATTATAGTTTTCTACTATCTTCTACCAATTTCACAGTTTTATACTGTTCTTTACGATTTTTCTACTGTTTTCTACCATTTTTCGACCGTTTTCTGAAAACAGGCCCCCACTGACACAATCATGAGGTTGGGGATTCAATTCTCATCTACAACTTAGTGCACTCCTTTCATACCCAAATAGGCCAAAACACCCACAAAAATGGCAATCATCAACATAAACAATTAAACATACAATCAAACACTGCCCACAAAAAACAGACCAATAAATAAAACACAGAAAACAGCAATCCATTACACTAACAACATGAAACATAAAAACTTTACACTAAAGGGAATATACAAATTCTTAGAAGACCAACTCTTTGCAAGCTATTGAGTTACAGAATCATATGCCTTTACTGGGCAAACATGGCTACATCTATTTAATCTTAAAAGTAGACGGTCTCTTTCAAGACTTTCTAAAAGGCACATCACCAAAAATAAAAAAGGCATTCACCAACATAAACATACAATCAAACACCACCCACAAAACAAAATATAACACTAACAACATCACATAAGCAAACTTGACAATAATAAAAGTACATTGCCAATGGGTAAATTATTAGGTGTTCCCGGGAGCATGTGCTCCCACCCCATATTTCTTGTACCTTTTGAAAACGACAAAAGGTACAAGAAATCTAGGTCCCGGGAGCACGGTATAGATTGCGATGACCATACCTTATTAACATGAACATTAGCAGGCCACTGGTGCAACAGCTTGTAAAAGTAGTCAAACATGTCAACAGACGACCCGAAACTCTTAGGCCCAAGCCCAACAGGCCCAAGCCCAACAGGCCCAACATTCTCCTCGTCCAACTTCTCCATCCTCGCTTCTTCAACAGACTTCTCCTCCTCTTCATCATCCACCTTGTGCTTCTTCAATACTGCACTGTTTCCGTTGGTTTCTTCTTCTCTGTCTCTCTTGGACCCGTTTGATGGGTCCTCGGGTTTGGGTTGTTCGAGGTCCATGTCCTCTGTGGGTGGGGCTGCTGCTACTTGGGTCGGTTCTGTGGCTTCGGAAGCCATTGTGGGGTTTTGGAGGTTTCTCTGTTTAGGGTTTTGTAGTAGGGAGGCTGAGTGAATAAATTTCGAGGCTTTTATTTTCAGTTTGGTTTTTTTATATATAAGTGAAGTGAAGTGAAGTGGTTTTGAGTTTTAGACTTCCAACTTTCCAAGTACTGTACCTTTTTTAGGGGAAATGATTTTTACACTCCTCATGTTGATTTTTACACTCCCCATGTGAGAGGGATAAAATATTGCATAAAAATATGTGCTCTCACATGGGAGATGTTAGTGGGAGTGTAAAAATAACATTTGGGAGTGTAAAAATCACTTCCCTTATGTTTTGCTTTGTTGTTGGTCTATCACTCTCATGTCTAACTTAAGGCATTTTTATTTAATTTTGTTTTTTTTTGTCAAAAAATACATAAAGGTACACACAAATATACTTTTTTTTTTTTTTGACAGGAGTAAAAGAGTCATTACAACAAAGCAACCTGCGCAATGTTATGCGCACGCCTATTAAGAGACCTAGGAATTAAAGAAAAAGAAAGACACAAATATACTTGAGAGTATGCAATATATCTTGCTTGTATGTAGGTTTTTTAGTTAAATACTATTTTATATATTTTTCAACATTCAAGTGTGTCACGGGGCTTTTTGAGTCGTGTTTTGGCCTAATTGAGCTTGTGAGAGACTCGAGCTCGAGTCGAGCTTTTATAGTCAAGTTTTGACCAATTCGTTCTCGATTCTCGAGTAGCTCGTGACTTGGCTCGTCTCACCCCTAGTAGTTGCCAATTGCTCCAATTGAACAATACTTTCTCCTCTGGTCTCGCATCAAAACACCTATTTTCCACTGTACTTCATCACCATTTTATTCAAACTAATAATTTTTTTGTAAGTTCTTCTTTTTTGTATCTTTACTATAACATTTTCTCTGTTTTATGTACATTTATTTTATTTTCTACAATTGCTTAGCAGAATTATTTTTTGGCCTTATTTTGGAAGTTGGGCAATGTGAATTCTTCGAACATTTGTTATGTTACTCCATGCTCAAATTTTATGCTATATGTCATGCATAATCGAATAAAGCATCAATCTTTAGTTTGATTTTGGCTTGCATAGTTGCATTACTGTATTTATCATGTTTATGAATATGGGTTTTGCAAATTTTGATCAATGGTGTGCACATTGTGTTATTTTTATGTGCACATAAGGTGTTTGATGAATCGTCTGAAAGAAAGATTATAACTTTAGTAGTATAATGTTGTATTACGGTTGCTTAGTAGTATGTGAATTTGGTATTGGAATTTGATATGTAGGAGGTGTAAGTTTGATTGTTTTACGTGCATATAAGGTGTCTGATGAAATGTATGAGTTAAAGGTTAGAACTTTGAGTAGTACTATAACGTTGGTTTTTGGTTAATTGTGATATAGTATGTGAATATGGGTCCTCGAATTCGAAATGTAGGAAGTCGAAGTTTGTTCGTTTTACGTGCAAAAGTGGGGGCAAATTCTACAATGGCCACATTAAAAATGTGGCCACCACTATAAACATATCATAGCCATTTGATTTTGAGCAGTTAATCCTGAGCATTGGTTAAGTTGACCACTCTTTATATATTTTAAACAAAATACAAAATTGATAATAAATTACAAAAAATTTAAAGGTAAATTTTATTTTTTATTTTTCTAGAAAATGGAGGTAGAAGTTTTAACTTTGAACTGGTTGTTACTCCGTAAGTATGTAAAGCCTAACAGAGTAGTAGAAATATCACTTTTAATTACAAAATTTCTAATTTATGTTTTTTAATTATTTTTTTATGGTCAAACTTT